>VVHJ01012466.1:0-13289 GCA_015107715.1 Tylochromis polylepis
AAGGTATGTTTTTGCATTTCCTGCATGTAATAACCAATCAGCTTAACCTTTCTAAATTGTGCTTTTGTGCATACACTTCAAAATCCCCAGTGTTAAACTGACACTAGAAAGTGTCTATATGGGTCCACTCTTTTGAGTGTTAAATGAACACTTCTGACAGTGTTATATTTTCCACAGTAACCTAGTCAGTGTTAAAGATTAACAATGACTAACACTGAGCAGTGTTGATTTGCTAACACTGACATATTACTAGCATTTTTAGTTATTTTCCAATATTAGAAAATCAGCACTGCTCAGTGTTAGTCACTGTTAATCTTTAACACTGACTAGGTTACTGTGGAAAATATAACACTGTCAGAAGTGTTCATTTAACACTCAAAAGAGTGGACCCATATAGACACTTTCTAGTGTCAGTTTAACACTGGGGATTTTGCAGTGTGTGTTATCCCAGTTGGAGCCTTGTTTTCCATCAAAGGAAGAGGATAAGGGGTTACTGATGACACCAAAACTTTCTCCCCCTCCTCTGACCGTTTCCATTCTGCCTACTCCACACCTTGCTATATTATTTTATTATGTCCTCATGAATCGATTTGCATATTTATGTTTACATGCAAAGATATATGTGCGTCTGAGTGGTGAAAGATACCCAGTGCCTAACACTTTTATCAAAGTCCATCATAAATTGTGCACAGGGCAGTTTACTAAGTGTTGACATATGAAACTGTATAAATCTGCTGGAAATTAATTGAGCATCACTTTAAGAATCCGAGACTGTTGATAAAGTACAAGGATTGATGACAACCCTGGTTACTTTAATGGATGGCAGCATCATAAAATATTAGATTATATAGAGAGACAGGCTCCAGTTGGGATGACGTAGGCTTTGTTTATATGAGCAGACTGTGTACAATTGTATATTTAATTAAAACAACAAAGCAAACTCCATTTTATTATAGGGTTTGTAATCACACCTTTTTTTAAGTTTTTGGTTTGTAAAAACATGAGCACATTTAGGACATATCTAATATACTCAGATAATAATAGTGTTGTGTGATTTTTCACTCATTTTCAATCTGATCCTTATACTTGACTATTTTCTGAGGTATGTTTTTGGTTTGTTAAGCCACTTAACACTGACCTTTGAGTCATCCAAGCATAAAAACTCAATGGATGACCCATTATTGTGTCCACACATAACACAAAACTTAGCCAAAAAACAATTTTAAATTGTATCTTTAGGGACTTAATTACTAGCATCCTATTGCAAAAACGCATACGTTGTTCCCATTTCTTAAGCTTAACATATGAGAAAATCCCAATAATATGTTTGGCAGTTTAACAGGAATAAAATGGTATTAGTGAACCAACAAGGTGACTCCCAAGGAGCTGTTAGTGAAAAACTTGGCGTACTGTCACACGATACGCAGTGTGCCCTTAAAAAATGTGAACACTAGTGAATAACAAAAGAAGAGTGGCAGGCATAAAAACATTGCCTACTGCAGATGAACTGTATCTGAAAGTCATGTCCTTGAAAAATACGAAGAAACTGAGCAAAGACCTGACACGGATGCCTCTAACGTCAAGACATAAAAACTCCACACAAAGCACAGAGGTGTCTCTCCAAAGTCTTGATCAAACAGTAGCTGTATCAAGTGAAGGGGAAGATGCATCTCTGAGGTGCTGTGTTTTCCTGTGGCCAGCTTATTATTCCAGCTTCATTTGTGATGACAAGTACACCATATGTAATGATGGCTTGGATCTTATTCCTGCTGTTGAGCTGACTTCTAAGGACCTAGCTTACCTTCTGCAAGTATTTGGCTATTGCTGATCTACTAGCCCAAAGCTTGTGTTCTGTGATACCTGTGAGAAACTTCTATGTTGTAGACTGGCAGGTAATCAGGTAGTTCGAGGGTTTTGTACACATTGGGGGATCATAGTTATGGTATGAGGAGTCAAAGTGACTACTGCACATATATAGTTATATATAGCTTGAAAGAGCTATTTGTGATGAGTTAATTTATTCATTACTTTTAGGCTGGACTATTGTAATTCATTAGTGTCAGGATATTCTCTAAAAAACCTCCAGTTAATATAAGTACTTAAGTCTTCTCACATGCAAAGTCTTGAATAATCGTTTCTTAAACGACATCATAGTACCATATAATCAGGTCCCTGTCTTGTGGAACTAGCTCCCAGCTGGGATTCATTTATACCAGTTTTTAAACTGTGTTGATAGACCAAGTAAAACCACACTGAACATGATAAATAATTTAAATCATGCTTTTTCCTGAATAGGGTTACCACATTTTCTGCAGGGAGAAATGGTAAAAAAGGGTTTTGCTAAGGAAAGTTCCTGGGGGAAAAAACCACGATGACCCCTTTTCTATTGTTGGAGAAATGCAACACATCAACCATGTCACATAGCAACATGTGGCATTTGGTGTGTATGGAGTGAGTAGATTGGCAGATTGAAATGTAAATGCTGGTGGACGACACCTTGGAAGTGTCAGGCCTGTGACGTGCCCCTCCGTCTCGTGGTGGACAGGAACTATTTTTTGGCCCAATAATTTGTGTGGCATTTTCTTATACTTCAGCCCCTGGACAGTCAGTTGCAGGGAGAGCACAGAAAGAGAAGCCAAAGTATGCAGATAAAAACTATGAAGCCATGGAGAGATAAAACTCCAAACCAAAGGACCTCAGCTACCCAACAGATTCAAATACAGGTTGTTCTTCAGAAGAAAAAAAAAGGAATAAAAGAAAAATATTCTGATTACCTAGGGAGAGGAATAAGATTACAGTGAGGGTCATCACTGATGATGGCTTAGACTTTAGAGGGTAAAAACAACGCAGAAAAGACATTTGATGCCTTGTTTTACCATGGGTCAAGAAAATAACCTTTTTAAGACAAAGTTTAAGTTGCTACATGTGAATAAAACACTAAAATAAATGCAAAATAACAGACTCTGAAACATTTAAAATGCAGGCCCAATTATACATCTGAAATAATTTATTACATGTGTGCCTACTTAAAAACACCATTAGACATCCTGTGTCTCCAGGCAAGACCACAATGCCCAAAACACCCCAGCTACTACACCGACAACTGGAAATGATTGGAGCGACATCTTACCAATGGTTGTGTCAGTAAGTAGTGTGTGTGCATGTGAGTGTGTGTGTGTGTTGGTTTGTAGTTCCTTGAGGCAGCAGGAATAGGACCAGTCGCTATTCGTCATGATCCAGAGTCTAGTGACTCCGTGTTTATGTTTGTGATTATTAATATGTGTTTTAGTTAGGTTCCAGTTCTTGGTTTATGATTTCTAATGTTTAGGTGTTGCTGTGCCTCCCTTGTGTCCCTTGTGTTACCTCTTGTCATCCTTGTCTCCACGTTTGTGTATTTCCTGTTTTACTTTGATAGTCACGTGTTCGGTGTTCAGTGTTTTGAGTTTTGCTTCCCCTTTGTCTTGTTATGTCTGATTAGTTCCAGCTGTGTGTCCACCTGTTCCCCATCCTCTCGTTATCCTGCCTGTGTATTTAAGTCCTCAGTCTTCCCCTGTTTGTTGTCGTGTCCTCTGCATTTGCTGTGTGTTCCTGCATAAGCGCCACGTTCTCTAGCCGCGTCTCGTCGTTTGTAGTTAAGTGCAAGATTCTTAGTTCATCTTTCGTTTGTGTTCTTTTCAGCATTCATGTACTTAGTGTTAGTGTGTATTTCTGAGCAATAAAGCTGCTGCCTTTAGTTAAGTGTTTTGTCTCTGAGTCCTGCGTCTGGGTCCTACATCCTGCCTGCCACACAGCTGATCATGACACTATTGGAGCCTTTGTTTTGGGGGGAAAGTTAAAATCCTATTTATGCCTAATATGGAGAGCAAACCAAAAAGTAAAAAATAAAAACTACAGTAAAAATGCTAACTAAAAAAAAACTAAGGAAGGGGCAAGGTCTGATCCGTTTGCACAAAAAAAAAGCTTATTTGTACTATGCTTTCATTTCAGAGTGTAATGAGACATTAAACTGCATAATTTTCAATAAAAAACTGGAAAAATTGGAGTGTTCTAACACTTTCGACCAGTAGTGTGTATGTATAAATAAAATTCCCCTCTCTGCCCGGCAGGAGGTCTTTGTACTTACAGACCGCCTTGAAACTCCCAGGCCTGTGGTAGAGGCTTCAGAAATCACAAGTTAACAGCAGCTCAGATCAGAGCCCAGATAAATGGCACACAGAGTTCCAGTAGCAGACACATCTCTACATGTTCAGAGGAGACTGTGTGAACCAGGCCTTTATGGTCAAAGAGCTGCTAAGAAACCACGACTAAGGAAAAGCAACAAGCAGAAGAGATTTGTTTGGGCCCATAAACACAAGGAGTGGACATTAGACCAGAGGAATCTGTGCTTTGGTCTGATGGGTCCAAATCTGAGATCTTTGGTTCCACCTGCCGTGTCTTTGTGCAGAAAAGGTGAACGGACGGTTTCTACATGCATGGTTCCCACTGTGAAGCATGGAGGAGGAGGTGTGATGGTGTGGGGGGGCTTTCCTGGTGACACTGATGGGGATTTATTCAAAACTGAAGGTACACTGAACCAGCATGGCTACCACAGCATCGTGCAGTGACATGCTATCCCATCCGGTTTGCATTTAGTTGGACCATCATTTATTTTTCAACAGGACAATGAGCCCAAACACACCTCCAGGCTGTGTGAGGGCTGTTTGACCAAGAAGGAGAGAGATGGAGTGCTGCACCAGATGGCCTGGCCTCCACAGTCACCTGACCTAAACCTAGTGGAGATGGTTTGGGATGAGATGGAGCGCAGAGTGAAGGCAAAAGGGCCAACAAGTGCTCAGCATCTCTGGGAACTCCTTCAAGACTGTTGGAAACCATTTCAGGTGACGACCTCATGAAGCTCATGGAGAGAATGCCAAGAGTGTGCAAAGAGTGGCTATTTTGAAGAATCTAAAATATAAAACATGTTTTGAGTTATTTCACACTTTTTTTATTTACTACATAATCCCATGTGTGTTCATTCATAGTTCTGATGCCTTCAGTGAGAATCTGCAATGTAAATAGTCATGAAAATAAAGAAAAACCATTAAATGAGAAGGTGTGTCCAAACTTTTGACTGGCAGTGTATATAGATATATAGATTTACATACACACACATCACACATATACACTTCTACCTAACCAGCCATCAAACTACTGGAAATACTTACATTCTTTGTATTGATTCCTCTCCCCTGCTCGTTCGCTGACTCCACCCTGCATTACATTGGACCCCAAATTAGTATCGACAAAAGGAGGAGATTTCTCACTGGCCAAGCTCAAAAGATGTTTCCCCGCCCTTTGGAAAAGGGAATAAGATTAAGGGATATTTATAAGGCTTCTCTCAGTATGCCAACGTGCTGCAGGCGATCCCCCTAGAAGACATAGAGCTGCAACATAAGATTTCAAATGAGCTCTTCCTAAAAACAGAGTTAGAGAGTCACTTTGTGCTATAATGTCCCCTCAAAGCTCTTACTGGTCATCAAATCCCATAAAGTAGCTGGTGGATGTAAATTAACTGGGGCTTAAATAAGGATCGTATTCACTTTTATGACGACTGGGCATCCAAGTCCTACTGCTTAAATGTGAAATTAAAACCTCAGAGAATTAAGCTTTCAAAGGATTTGATTTCGTCCCAAGCTTTCTGGTGGTGCAAGCATGTAAACAACGCACTGATGGAGGGGTGTTGGCACTCAGAGAGACATTGTATCAGACACTGGCTAGCAAGAGGCCCTGAAGAGGCTGGAAGGACAAAAACGTGGGAGTTGAAGGAGCTAAAAAAGGGGAACACTAGATGGCCTTTGAAGCATCCTTGACCTCGCCTCAAGGGTCAAGTCTCCTACATTAGCTCTGGTTTGAACATAGTAATGAACATAACAGAGAAAGTAGGTCACCAAGGACAAGCATCGAGGGAGAGAGGCAGTTGACAGCCCATCCTCCTGTCTCTGAGCCAAGGTGAGTCACACCACCAACATTGTGAAAATATATGAAGCAAAAGAAAGGCAAAACTCTTTTTTTTTCTCTTTCTGTCTCACTTTTCTCTTGAAACAAAAGTCACTTTGTTGTATAAAACATGAGATGGGCATTTGGAATGGCATTTTATTTCTACTCAAACCGTCATGCCAGATTTGGAATTCATAACATCGATCCAGGAGGGAAAAAGAAAAGAGACAGAAGGGAAAAGTAAACTCATTTGCAAATGGAAGTACACTTGTAATTAAATTTCAAGCTAAAAGCTCTGTTCATGGTCTACTCTCATTTGCATCCTTCTTAAATATGCATGAATTTATTTTGCATGAATAGGCACAGTGTCTACACATGAGACGTCACACAAATTTCCCTGGAAAAAGAAATAAGAGAAAAAGAAAGCAATATTTAACAACAAAAGTTCAGACAGGCTTGTTGATGTTTTGTAGCCATTCATTTTCTCACATTCTGCCTTTTCAGCTTATTGAGCTTTTGTCTTAAAGGATATATGTGTTCATCAGGTGCTCTCCATGTACTAAGTGGAATAGCATCAGGAGATGTGTATCTGTTATCTTGGGTGAAGCTTAACAGTGCCGTGCTTTACATCACAATGGTCCGTCTTTCAATAGATATTCCTGTGTTTCCATAAAACGTTCTCCCTGTGAAATTTCTGGCTCAATATAATTTTTCACTCTAATCTAATTTACTTTTACAAGAATATAATGAGCAGCAATTGATTTCTTCACTGCAAGGTTATCATGAAATGTGTATTCAAAAAACAGAAAAAAACAGTCTTACAGGTGTCAAAGGTTTCCCTTCCACTTCTTTGACTTTGCACACAAACAAACAGCATGCTCAGTACAGCACTGTGCAAAACTCAGGATCCACTCTTAATTGCTTCATGTTTTGGTTCCAAGAAGCCAGAATTTCTCGTCATTTTTAAGCCGGTGTTAGGTTTAGGGTTAGTTTTCGAGGCTTGAATGTCTTCAAAAGTTCTCTGGAGATTGGCTGCTTTTTCAATCACTTTCAGTCCAGTCCTTGTACCTCACCTTTTTCAGAGGAATGATTTATTGAGCTACTTAACACTAACATAAGAACCCTTCCAGCAGGAAACAAACTCCAGCGCTTTGCTTATGGACTACTTAGCAAAGAAGTTGTACCTTTAGGCAGTTTGTTACTAGCAGCCTGTCAGAAAAACATATTTTTTTACCATTTCTTTAGCTGAATTTAGAAAGAAATACCAGATACCAAAATTAGATAATATATTTAATTATCTATTATAATTTTACTCTAATGCTGGTTTTAAGGGTTAATTTTAAATATTTATGTAATTTTTATGGTTACTATGCTTTTTGCCTTACTTTGTCATTTTAGTCATAATGTGTAATATTTTCCTTTGCTATTATGTTCTTGTATGTATTTCCTACATTGTGCTTCGTTTATGGTCTTATGGATTCTTCTGTGTTAAAACACAATCAAGAAAG
Source organism: Tylochromis polylepis (assembly GCA_015107715.1). Taxonomy (NCBI): domain Eukaryota; kingdom Metazoa; phylum Chordata; class Actinopteri; order Cichliformes; family Cichlidae; genus Tylochromis; species Tylochromis polylepis. Next base: position 7,485 of record VVHJ01012466.1, read on the forward strand.
AAGAAAACAAACAAAAAAGAAATACTGCAATGTTTTACTTCAGAATCACAGTGACAACTTTGTCCATGCCTTTCAGGCCCAAGGTTTTCAAAGGTGAAGGACAATTTTGTGAACAGTCTTATTGCATAGATTATTGTTCATCTAGAAATCATTTTGTATGTTCTCAATAAAAGCTTCAGACTGTTTCTTCTAGACTTTAAAGCACAGTTTCAGACGATCCGCATTGAGACAAAAACAAAAGAAAATGATAGAAATATTCATTTTATTCTTCAGTTTTAGGTTTTTCGTTTTCCCTTGAAGTGAAATGAGAAGCTTCTCAGACTCACTGTTGGGTTGGGTCTGCACATAAAATATTTCCAGTATTTTTTTTTTTTTATTGTGCGTATTGACCTGTAGAAAATCCTATGGTAGAATCTCACAGCATGCTAGAAATGGAATCAACAGCACCCCAATGTGAAGGTCTGTGTTTTTAATAAATCACCAAAGCAAATACTTTGTGTTCACTAAATGGTCCACTCTCTTTCTATTAGCATCACATTTAGGCCTGGTGCACTTTAAGGAACAAGAGTATTTGACGTGACAGCATTCCACTGCATATTTAACACTGTGGGACTGGCAGAGGAAGGATTCCGCTTTGTAAATAAGTAAAAAACAAAGAGAATGAGTGTGTATTTGTGTGTGAGAGAGACTGGGAGGGTGGTTACACAAGTTAGAGAGAAAAGCCATGTCTGAGAGATTACCCATAGCTAAAAGTGTAACAGTGCTTCTCTGTATCAAATTGCATAATTCAAAAGCCATCCTCGTCCTGTTGTGTTCTGCTTCACTTCAGCCTGGGTCCTCAGACACTTCTCTGAGTTCTTCATGATTGAGACATCACTGTACACAGAGAGAGAAGGAGACAGAAAGAGGGATGAAGCGTCTGGCTCTGTTTTGCCCTACCCCTCGTTGGAGCAAATCACAGTTCCATGTTTACGGCGCAGCAACTGTTTTTTTCTTTCATTCCCAGAACACACTTTGCATTTTAATGAGGGCCTGGCCTGCATACTAAGTGCACATTAAGCTGGCTCTGTGGGGGTGAGTGTGTCGATACATCACGGTCAAAGTGAAGAAGCACTCTTCAAATTTTAAAATGAACAAAAGCAGGAGTTTTTCAGTTTACTGGTGTGTGTGGGGGTGGGGGGCAGAGGGGGTTGTAAGTATATCCTGTGATGATTTTGAAAAGGTTATTTGGTTGCATTGGAGAGATTTGGGGAGGTTGGAAGAGGGGGGTGATAGCTTTAAAGGGATAGCAGCAGGGGCGGGGACATTGCAGAAGAGTTAGATTTCAGAGCTTCCTGAATAGTTTATTGTTAGGGTACTACAGCTGAAGATGTAGGCACTAGTACTAAAAATGAAAATGTAGGTACACACTGATATACATCAGTTGATCACAGATACAAGATGTTTCCCAAAATGATTTAATAACCTGAATATTGATAACTGTGAGATTTAAAAAAGAAAATATCTCAATAAAATCTATACATGATAATATTCTGAATAACATAAACATAAAACAGAACTGCAGTCATTACTGTGCACTGTTAACTGCTGGAACATCAGCTTACACACACTTTATGGATGACTAAAGAAAGTTGACAGTCGCTAAAAGCACTGACCTTTCTGTAGTGGTAACTTCTGTTGTACTCTGGGTGGGGGAACACTTTTGCACAGCAAACCTGCTAACTTCAATTCGGTTCAATTTTTTTTTATTTATACAGCGCCAACAACACATGCCACAACAACAGTCACCTCAAGGCGCTTTATATTGTAAGGTAGACCCTACAACAATACACACAGAGAAAAACCCAACAATCATACGACCCTCTATGAGCAAGCACTTTGGCAACAGTGAGAAGGAAAAACTCCCTTTTAACAGGAAGAAACTTCCGGCAGAACCAGGCTCAGGGAGGGGCAGCCATCTGCCACGACTGGTTGAGGTGAGGGGAGGAAGACAGGATAAAAGACATGCTGTGGAAGAGACTTTTTTAGACTTAGGTCCTCCTGCGCCATTCGGCGCATTGGGCGGCAGATCTCCGCCAGCGTAATCGATCAGCTGCAGCTGCTTCGGCCTCATTACATGCAATGTCTAAGGCGTGTAAATCATCAATGAAAGTCCTCCACTATGTTGTACGGGGGCGGCCTGGTTTGCGTCTTCCGTGGGGTGGGTTCCACGTGATGGTGATCTTGGGCAGTCTGTGTGGGAGTTGGCTTAGAATGTGACCTCCAAAGCGCATATGCCGCTCAGTCACAATGTCATGGAGGGGACGTGTGGCAGTCCGCTGGTGGACTTCTTCATTGGTGACATGGTCCTGGTAAGAGACCCGCAGGAACCGTCTCAGCCATCGCTGTTGGGCCACATTGAGTCTTTTGGTGATTTTGGGTGATGTTTTCCATGTCTCACAAACGTAGATCATGGTAGGTATAACGATGGAGTTGAGTAGACGAATTTTCGTCGCCAGATTAATCTTTGGGGTCGACCAGATCAGCCGAAGCTGCTGGAAGACCGCACCCGCTTTCACAATCCGACACACGACGTCATGATCAGCAGCTCCGTCGTTTGCAAGGATGCTCCCCAGGTAGGTGAATTGGTTCACCTCCTCTAGCATTTGCTGTCCTACCATAATGGGATCCTGTGCTGTCCCGTAACCAATCCTCACGACCTTGGTCTTGTTCCCACTGATACGCAAGCCCACTTTGGCTGCCTCTTTCTCAAAGCTTGATGTCATGGTCTTCATGTTCTTCAACAAAGCCAACAAAGCGATGTCATCCACGAAGTCGAGGTCCTTTAGGCGTGTTGGTGGATGCCAAGGTATCCCAAAGCCATCTTAGTCCATGGCAGTCCACATAACAAAGTCGATGGCAAGAAGGAAGAGGAAGAGAGAAAGAATGCACCCTTGCCTCACACTGGTCTCAATGGTGAATAAATCCGTGTAGCCATCTTCTGTGCAGATGCAGCAACTGGATTGAAGGTAGAGGGTTCGGAATATTTTGACGAACTGTTCAGGGATGCCATATGATCATGCAGTGTTCCAAAGGGAATCTCTGGACACTGTTGAATGCCTTGAAATGTGAAATCGACGAAATTAATCGAGAGACGCTGCTGGTATTCCAAACTCTGTTTGATGGTGCACAAGATGAAGATCTGCTCTGTGCACGACCGGCCACTGTGAAATCCGGCTTGCTCTTCCCAGAGTTTCTGGTCCACGGCACTTATGGAGTCTTCAGAGGAGGACAATGCTAAACACCTTGCCCAGAACCGAGAGGAGTGTGATTCCTTGCCAGCTGTTGCAGTCTGCCAGGTTGCCTTTCTTTGGGAGCTTAATGATGACTCCTCTTCGCCAATCTTCTGGCACTCATGCCGATGACCAGCATGAGTTGAGAAGCTCCGTCATTTCGTTAACGTGGCACTGTCCACCATGCTTGAGCATTTCTGCAGACACCATGTCCAGGCCGGGTGCTTTGATTGCGGCTGCAGTTTCTTCGGTGGTTATGGTGTCTGTCCTCACGTCCAAGTCGTTGGTTGGGTCGGGTATATTGAAGGCGAACATGCTATCGGGGGCACACTGATTCAGGGTCTCTTTGAAGTGTTCCACCCAGCGGGCATCTTGTTCCGGTTTGGTCAGCAGCGGCTTGCCATTTTTGTCTTTGACAGGTGCTCCCTGCCCATTCTTCATGCCAGTGAGTTCACGGACGATGCGACAGAGGGTCTTTGTGTCATTTCTCTCAGCCACCTCCTGCACTTCCTGTCCCTTCTGGTCTATCTACTCCCATTTATCCCGTCTGCAGCTCCGCTTCACTCTTCGATCTAATTCCCTGTAAGCCGTCACTGTGTTCAGCCTGTCTTCATCCGTTTGAACTTGGTTGCGCCTTTATCGGGCGTGTCTCTGTTCGTAAATTAGATCTCAGGTCTGTTCCTGGATCCAGTGTTCTCTGTATGTTCCTCGTCGCCTCCCAGTTTTTGACTCCGAACTATCTATGACGGCTTCTTTCAGCCTTGACCGCTTTTCCTCAACATTGTCTACCTCCGCTAGGGTCTCGAAACAATTTTGGAGTTCGATCTTAAACTGCTTGGCCACTGTCTGATCCTTGAGCCTTTCCACCGCAAATGGACATGGTAGCTGTTGCTGTATTTGATTACGCTTCAAACGAAGTCGACACTTTGTGAGAAGGACGTAATGGTCCAACCCAACATCTGCTCCCCTCCATGCTCGCAGATCTAGCAGTGATGATCGCCATTGTTTGCTTGTGCAGATGTAATCGATCTCGTTTAGCGTAATGCTGTCAGGTGAGTGCCACGTCTTATTGTGGATTTGCTTGTGGGCGAAATAGGTGTTTGTGATTGTGAGGCCATTTGTTGAGCTGAGAGAGATCAGCTGGTCTCCATTGTCATTGGTCTCATTTGCCTAACCGTGAGGGCTGATAACATGTTCCAAACCACGCAGCTCTTTATTGATCTACTCGTTAAGGTCTCCAATAAGCAAGACGATGTCATGGTGAGGGATTTCGCGTAAGGCTTCATTAAGGTGGTCGTAGAAGGTATCTTTGGCGGTGTCTTCTGCATCTTCAGTCGGAGCATATGCTTGGATGATCGTGATCTTCGCGAGGTTTGTGTGATATCAGGCTGTGATAATGCGATTGGTGACGGGCTTCCAGCCTACAAGAGCTGTCGCCGCCTTCATGGACATGACAATGCCTGCTCCTCTTGTGTGTTCATTATCGTGGCCCGAATAAATGATGGTCTTGCCCTCGCTGATGATGTGTCCTCTTAGTGTCCAACGCATTTCGCTGACTCGCAGGATATCCAGCTGATGTCAGTCAAATTCATGCAGCAATTGGGCCAGTTTTCCGCATTGGCGTAAAATTCTTACATTCCATGCCCCAATTCTTGTTAGTTACTTTGCATTGAAAACTGAGTCTCGCATCGAGTAGTGGATGGCCGATGGGCTTTGTTCCACCACTGTCGCTGTCTTCGCCACTGGTTAGTCGATCATGATAACTTTGATTTGCTGTTTCAGTAGCAAGTTGATTTTTACAGGGTGGGTCACGAGCCCAACGCCCAACCCTTCCCCTTTCTCAGCCGGGCTTGGGACCGTCCATGGTGGAGATGCTGTAGAAGAGAGCCAGAGATTAATAACAAGTATGATTCAGTGCAGAGAGGTCTATTAACACATAGTGAGTGAGAAAGGTGACTGAATAAGAAATACTCAATGCATCATGGGAATTCCCCAGCAGCCTACGTCTATTGCAGCTTAACTAAGGGACGATTCAGGGTCACCTGATCCAGCCCTAACTGTATGCTTTAGCAAAAAGGAAAGTTTGAAGCCTGATCTTAAAAGTAGAGATAGTGTCTGTCTCCCGAATCCAAACTGGAAGCTGGTTCCACAGAAGAGGGGCCTGAAAACTGAAGGCTCTGCCTCCCATTCTACTTTTAAATACTCTAGGAACAACAAGTAAGCCTGCAGTGTGAGAGCGAAGTGCTCTAATGGGCTGATATGGTACTATAAGGTCATTAAAATAAGATGGGGCCTGATTATTTAAGATCTTGTATGTGAGAAGCAGGATTTTGAATTCTGGATTTAACAGGGAGCCAATGAAGGGAAGCCAATATAGGAGAAATCTGCTCTCTCTTTCTAGTCCCTGTCAGGACACTTGCTGCAGCATTTTGGATTAACTGAAGGCTTTTCAGGGAGTTTTTAGGACATCCTGATAATAATGAATTACAGTAGTCCAGCCTGGAAGTAATAAATGCATGAACTAGTTTTTCAG
>VVHJ01012471.1:7729-20552 GCA_015107715.1 Tylochromis polylepis
ATATTATTAAAAAAAAAAAAAAATTTTTTTTTTTTTTTTTTTTTTTTACAAAGAGCACAAGAAAGGTGTTGTTAAAGTATCACACATCATGCACACAATAATAGTAGTGTATATCACAATTATCTGATGTAATTGCTCACTTGTTAATCTTTTGTTAACGCACGTAGGGCAGCACTTAGGAGGTTACATCTCTTGATATCAAGGCAAGGCACAGGTGGTGTTTTCCCAACAAGACTCACTTCAGGATTGTCTCAAATGCGGCTCTTATCTGTGTTAATATTTAACTCTGGTGAGCAACTTGTAACCCTCAGCTTTTTTGGGTGTAATCTGCTGCTCTCCTTTTTATGTTGGACTCACAATATCTCAGCAACATGCGATCCTACAACTCACCACAACAAGCAAAAGATTAAAAAAACAAACAAAAAAACAAAACAATGGATATTCTTATCAAAAGTCAATAATACATGAAAGACGACCATTAATGAAAATCAACAAATTAGCACAACATGACAGTTTGTGCCCTACTTAGAGTAAATACTCAGTGAAATCACAGACGCACGCACACTCAGATTCTCACTTTATCACTCCCCATGCTTCTGCCTTTCTGCTTTCCTCCCCCTCAACTCAACCCTTTGCTCCTCCTCACTTCTGCAAGCAGGTGAATCAGGAGGTGCTTTTTCCACCTGTATTGCTCCTTAACCTGACCTCCATTTGGAGGAATGTTAAGAATGTTTATGTAAAAGAAACAACAACTTCCCCCTACATATTTCTGTTATCATAGCTCACAGATGGAAGCATGACCTGAGCTGTTCTTAAAGGATATTACGTAATGGTGCTGAGCGACAAACTCACAAATCCCTAAAATTTGAAAACCGCAACTGTCGTGTCGCTTTTGTCGCAATATTTGCTGTTTTTTTCAGCGCATCAAAGCGTCGGAGGCAGTGGCCAACAGGAGGAGCTGACAGGCCCTTTTTAATCTCTTTTCTATACGTCACATGAAAGCAAAGAACATTTACTGATACAGTAAAAAAGGAAATCATTGTCATAAAGTTCTACATTTAACAGGATTCTGTCAAAGTGCACAATCGGGGCTCTCAAGAGAACATATTATGCAAACAAGAATACAAAGATACATTTAAATACAGGTTAAACAAAGAAAACAAAGTTAACTGTATATTCACAGCAATCTGTCAACACCAATTGTATTAAAAGGTGACTTTTACTGACCAAGAGCCACACCACCCAAAATCCTCATCATTCAGGACTCTTAAACCCGCCAACAGTGTGAGGGGCCAGCACTGCCGCACCCGTCACCTTAGCTGACCATTCAACACACATACGCGCATACACACCTGGAGGTATCTATGGTTACCCCGAGTTACATCTTTACATGTAAGTGTACAGGTGAGATGTGGCAGCATTGCACGACAACTCTGTGATAAACCTGCGTGGCTCCCAAAGCATCCAGACCAAGCAGTAAAAGTCACACAACATCCTTACACACACACACACACAGAGACACGTGCACGCACATACACACACACACACACACGACAGACATGCACACCATTTATTCAGAGCAGTCCACGAGTTTGATCCGCAAAAGGCTTCTCACATCTACAAAACCACCCCACAAGCCCAGTACACCAACGGACTAATGTCGACATAACTACGTATCATACAATAAACATCCAATTATAAAAAAAACCCCAGCTTAGAAGGCGATAGCAAGGCTGACTGTAAAAAGTGAGGTGATGACACAGGTGGAGTGCAGGAAGAGAAACACACATATGGGAAGTGGAACTTAATATGTGAGTGGTGATGAGAGGGGGGAAAAAAAAAGGAAAAAGGAAACACAAGGGAAGAGCCAACAGTGGCTAGAGTCCAATGTTTTCACAGCTTCTGCTCTTTACCTCTTCTCTTAACTCGGCTCTGGGTCGAGGGGTGAAAGCGCTTCGTAATTATGACAGCTGATACTGTGGGAGAGCAGCTGTCTGACTGTTTACCACATTTCTGTCAGGTCATTTTCAGTATTGAGGAGAAGAGGTAAAAAAAAAAAACAGAGCACAGTTCTTTATTATGTTCTTTGCCAGAGCTTGGCATAACTTTACTGTATGAGACAAACTGAATGAGTGCAGGGGGGACGAGGTGAGTAATCTGATCTGGTCACTCAGGTCAGTTAGTCAAAAATATTTTCGAATATATTTTTCTTTCTCCAGAGACATCTGTTGGCTCTTGGTGGATATTTTCAGTGTTGTTTTTTTGCTCATCAGAACTCTCATTAATCATCAGCGACCTAAATCCTGAGGTTATACGTTGCACAGCAATGAAAGCAGAGTGCTGGGAAGTTTAATTTTTTTTTTATGTTGATGGTCTGTGTATAAATAATATGATAAATGAGTGCTGGCAAAAAGTCAATAATGTAATTGGGAGTACCACCCTTCGTTTTCACTGAATGACTTTTTTGAGTTCACCTCAAAATCAAATATTTTAACATGCATTTTCATAGTGTAATAATAATTTTTAAAAAACTATGTTTGAACGCTGTGTGAAAAGGTGAGCTTGTAGTTTAGAATCTGATCTCAAGGTCAACAATGAATCTCCAAGCTCATATTTCAATTGAAACTCTTCGGTGAATGAAAAAGTAACCATGCTTTTGTTTCGTTTTGTTTTCAAAGATCTACGGTGTAATTTAAGACTGATTTTCATCAAACTACCAATACAAAGCACATCTCTCATGCTGATCTGGTTCCACTTTATCTCTGGTTACAGAAAAGCCATTAGTGTTATCAGCTTCTAAGCATTTCCACAGAAAGGCTATTAAGACAACAAAAGATTCACAGCACCGCAATGAGTCTTGCTACATGATGCTGTGAGGAAATAAATTAGCTCACTGATACTGTGGTTTGAACTATTAAATGTGCCTCTTATTAAAACAAAAAACAAAAAACGGGTGTGGTTATTTTTGTGCTGGAGTACTTGGAGAGTTCTTTAGTGTTTGCTCTCATGTTGACAGAATGTCTATGTGTGCGATTCTGTTCATGGTCATGACTTGAAGTATTTGTCATTGTAACGATGGATGGTTACGCAGCCATGGTAGGAGATGGCTCGAGGCATAGAGGATGCTCCTGTCATGATGCCTGTTGCTGGGTCGTAACACAGGATGGTATCTGTGGCGTCGCCGTTTTCCCCCCTGCCACCGAGGATGTAGATCTTTCCATTGCACACTGACATGCCACAGCTCTCCTGCAGTTAAAACAAAACAGAAATTAAAGGGTGTATCATCAAAGTATAGAACTCTTCATATTCTTGTAGCTAAAGTCAGTTTGTGGATTCGGGCACTCAGGGTCTGTGTTTGATAGTAACCTGTTTGTTAAAGGTCTGAGCCACATGCATCCAGTAGTCCTCTGCAGGGTCGTAGCAGTAAATGGACTTCGTGAGACCGCCGCACACATAGATCAGATTGTTGAGAGATACTGCTGAGATACACCGCTTGGCAATGGGGATGCTGGCACGTAGCAACCAGGAGTCTGTCTCTGGATCATAGCACTGAACCTGTGACATAAGTTTGCACATAGTGGTGTTTTACAATGATGAAAGAAAGATTCAACTTTATCTTTAAAAAAAAAATCTATACCACGTGTTGGGAAAACAGCTGTGAAAGCAGTAACAACTGAAATATGTGACGCCCATTCGGTGGTTACTGATTCTTAAGTGGGCTGACATTAAGTGTGTCTCTGTGTGGTTTTGCATACAATCCAAACATTCTCTCAGACACTTATCTTTAAAATAGCTCCCCCCAAAAAGTTTGGTCTCTAATGACTCCCATTGTGCACCAGGTCTCACTGAGACAGATTAGGACCTTTGGGACCGATGTAAATGACCCAAGAGACGAGTAGATCAAAAATCTGGAATCAGCATGGGCTCTAAGTCTTATCAGGCTGCCCCTCTGCCTATGAATGTGTTTTTTCTACTCTGCATAGACATAAACAAATATGCCAGCTATTTCATGGACGTAAAAAACTGCTTCGGTGGAACTTCAGATTCCTAAGAAAGCCAGCGTCTTCCTGTTTACTACCAACAATGCAGTCTGTCATTCAAAACATACTGAAACTATTCCAAGGCACTTGTTAAGTCCAAATTCTGAGGCTATCTGTTTCACATTATAGATGACAAATGACCTAATCCTTAAGTAAGTTATCGCTATCGTTACCTAACATTCATTTCACAGAAAGTTTATCATGCTAAAATCATCAGTCATCATGTGCCACTGTATTTTTCTCCTTACTATAACATTTCTGAATATATCAGCGTGTTAAGCTGATGTAGTTTTACTCCTATGAGTAAATGCTATGAAATAAAACCTGAAATACAGTACAATTAAAGCATTCCATGATGATAATAGCCTGGATACAATTAACGAAGCAAAACAACGTAAATCAGGACCAACCTGACTGAGCAGGATGTACCTGTTACTACCCACACAAAGACATCAGCAAGTGTTTAACAGATTTTGTACTCCAACTTTATGAAAGCTAAAATGCTTGGTAAGAAATGATTGCTACTTAAGACTTCTTTTTAACTCAATTTAGGAAAAAGGGGAAAATATGATCTTTATATAAAGCATGCAGGGGCTGAGAACTATGAGGCCTGTACATATTATATGTTGTTTGAAGTAAAAGAGCTTGAAAAAAACAAAACAAAACAGGATTTCGAACTTCCACTGCACACCTGTAATTATGAACACAAGTTATCTGACACTGAAAGCAGCTTAGCTGCCATCACTGTGTGGTTGAGTGTGTGGGTGCTAAAAAACTGTTTATCACCTTGTCTGAACAGGTTTCATCGTCAGGCCCTCCTCCGATGACAAAGAGCTTTCCAGCACAGCTGGCCACAGCTGGAGAGCTGACCGCTTCTTTCATGGGAGCCACTTCTGTCCAGCGGTTAGAAAAGGAGTCATAACACTCCACACTGCTCAGGCGGCTCTGTCCATCATAACCACCCACAGCATAAACCTGAGGACAGACACACAAATGAACGAGGGTCAGATAAGGAGGCAAAATTCAAAGTACGAGACATGTCAAGCACAGAGAAACAAAATTATTCACAGCAAAAAGATGTTTGCATTCAAGTTCACTACTTTATGAACGTGAACAATAGCTTCTATGTGAGATTTAGAAAACCAGTTCATCAGGTGCAGAGTGTGGATGACATACTTCTTCTGAATAGGCACAATTATCAGTTTCCTTACTGCAAAGCCCAGTTCATCTGCTAACCTTTTAACATAAAATGTTCATAACTATGAACGTCTGAACTTGACAGCGTACTTGTTACAGCCTGAATTTCCACACCGTCATTCTGCCAAATAACAACTCTGATGAAGCAAATCTGACAATAACTATGCGGAAACTATATTATAAACTACAGCAACAGAATTGGGGATACTGTGCTGACATGAGACAGACCCTACAAATGCTAAACCATGATGAAACAAATCACAGCAGGATAAATATTGAGATGATAAGGCACAAATAAGGCTGTCAAAGAAAAAAAAACAAAACAGAGTTTTGTGAAACTTTGTGAAAGACGCAGATTTATTTTTCAGTTATGCTAATAACATCCTCTGTAAAGGGCTCATGTGTCAAGAAAACAGTGAGCAGCATTACTGGTTACAAACACAGTGTTATGCAAGAGAAAACCTTCGGGCTGTTCCTGCCTCTCTGCAAAATAGGAAACATAAATAAGCACAGACAAGAAAAAGAGGAAAACAGGAGAGAGAGGAACAAAGAAAGATGGAGGGAAAGAAGAGGAACAAAAAGACGGAAGCTGATGGGACACATGGGTATTAGCATTAAACGCCTGGCTAATGCTGAATAGCACTACTGTTTTTCAAGCTGAAAAACCGACAATCCCTATTCTTGTTTACAACTCGTGCGGTTACAAAGTAGTATTGTCTCTGTCTGCATTCGTGTATTTTCAGTGACAGGAACACATAACTGAGCCCACATTTGGAGGCGGGCAGCTGCCACAATGTAACTCACTGAATAAGAGTATGGGCATGCAGGCCAACTGTAATTTGTTTATTTTTAATAATTAATGTTGATACAGCTGATAAACTGTAAATGTGGGTTGTTATTTCCTAAAAGTGAGAGATGCAAGAGAAGCAAAGAGCGATAAGAAGAAAACAGGCTACTGAGAGATAAAGCTAATCAAGTGCAAGGAGTTGTTTAGAAAGGATTTTTTTTTTTTTAAACTTCTGGTTTTGGTGAGCTGTTTTTTGTTCTCCTATCTATATTAACCACAATTTCAATCCAGTCAACATGTAAAGCTAGATACACACCTTGAGGTCGCCCACGGTAATAGCAACAACAAATTTAAAGGATCTTTTTCTTCTTTATGTAATTTTGGTGGCCTGGCGCTTTAAAGAGCCACTGAAGATATCCAGACACAAGACTGTTTAAAGAAGGTAGTGGAACGGAGTGGGGGTGGGGCACTGGATCACTGTATTTGCACCCTTGCCACTCTGCACTCTTTTAATAAGACACCAGCTTTTGATATACCATGAAAATTTAAGTCTGTCAATACTGGGACATAATGGCAGCGCACACAGCCAATACTGACCTAAAGTACGCAGCTGTCATATAAATATGCTGAGCTAAACAAAATCCTTAACTCTGCAGACACACTTGCAAGTCACTGAACATGCCTGCTAGTTTTATGACCACATTTAAGTGCTGAGCCACCGGTTAAATGATTAACAGCTTCCTTAACATGTGCTGAGGTAAGATGTAGTTACAGCGAGAGAAACACAGAGCAACTGCAGCAGGGGGACAAAAACATGAGCGTATAAATAGAAAGAGTGTGAGTGTGTGTGTCTGTGTGTGTGAGAGAGAGAGACTGACACAGAGAGAGAGAGAGTGAAACATATAATAGATGTGAACAGCCGTCACCATGTGCCACCATAACAGGGAGAGGAAAACAAGTGGTGACCTATTTTAGATTATACTCTATGGAAACTAGACTAGTCCAGCTGCAAGACACTGAGAAGTGTACACGTGTGTGTGTGTCTCTGTGTGATTTTATACCTCCATCCCTGTGATAATCAGCTATCAGCTTTAGAGGTTTACAGTTCAGCAAATCTTACATTAATTTATCAACTTTAAGTGTAGTTAGATGAAGCCTGGATGTGCATTATAGAGGCTTGCACTTTGTCATTCGAAACTTGCAACTGGCGCATCAGTGCTTTTTCACCAAAAGGGGAAATTACAGGCTGAATGAGGAAATGAGTGGGTATAAACTCAGGAGGAGGGGAACTGAATTCTGAGGAAACAGACAAACAGAAAGATACATTGTTAAGGGGCAAAATGTCTCAGAGATAAAAAGCCAGATAAAAATCTGGAATGAGACCATAACAAAAAAAAGGCACGGACTGGAAAAACCTTCTAAAGATGAGGAAATGAAATGGGGGTGAATTCCAAAGGAGGATTCTGAGGTAAAATGATAAAACAAATATGCACCATACATATATATAGTCAGGTAATTTGAAAAATAATAAATAAAGGTCTTATCTCTGACAGATGTTTATTTAACTTCAGTTAGGAGGATGGCTACTAAAGTGATCAAGAAGGATAAAAGCTTTTAATGATTTAAGAAGCTTTTTTTTTTAAAATTACATGACAGCCGGTCGACAAGCAGAGGATAAAAGAGAATACTTCTTAGAGTAATCCATGTGTCTATGGTTTTAGATACGCTTACATTTTTCTGTCCAGCTTAAGATCTGAGTTGCAAAACTTGTACTCTGGTATAGAAATTGAGCTTTTTTTAATTTTAAACATTTAACAGGTTTTGCATGAGAGTGCCCAGCCAGCTACAGACTGTTATCATTAAACGTGGTTTCCTTTAATGTACCAATATCAGTCATGTTTTCACCACACGTGTGCATGGTTCACTTTGTAGTTAATTACTGACTCTTGCAGCCACACCATGACCATCCAACTAATTACCACACTGTTGTGGAACAGCAGCACGTACACCAAATGCACATATGTGGTTTGCTGTGGCAAGGCAACAAAATATTTTGAGTGTTGTGTAGAAGTCATAGAAAATCCAGTGTAGATGAAAGAAACGTCCCAAAAGCAAGGAAAGGATGTTTGCACTACAGCCCTACAAACGATAAGAAGTCCCTGAGTCACATCCCCTGTGAAAGAGTAAATACAGCGCTATTTCAACACTTTCCAAGCATACTTGTACTCATGTCCATTAACTTCAGGTTTGTAATAGTGAGTGTGCATTTGTCACTAAAGTGCATATGAGTGATGTATTGGCCTGATCATGAACTTATATGCATATATTAACCAAAAAAACTGATGGCTGTCCTTCTTTAGACAACATCAACAATAAATGTCTACAGTTCAGGAATTTTTTCTGACTAGAAGTTCAATTCTTTATTGATCCTGTTAGTGATCAATTCTCTGTGTGGAAAACAGTCCACCTACACAGGTCTGAATCTGAACACAAAGCAGAAACAGAGCTCACGTGTACATGTAACTCATGGGTCCACCACAGTAATTCCTATTTTGCAATATGCAACTGTCAGGAGAACATGCCAACTCTGATAAAAGACACTGATTAAACTTGGAGGCATACAAGTTTCATGGACTGGTAACAGTTCTAAAGTAGAAACACATGATATGACATGACAGTTCCATCTGTAATGAAGACAGACTTGACCGTCTAGTTTAAGAACATTTTAAAAACACAGCATATTACATGCACGTGGACAATAAGCAGAATAAACTTCATTCTAAATTATAATCATAAGTCACCTTTATTGCAGAACAAATTCACAGTCTATAGGAAAACCTTGTACAGTATATTTGTGTGATGAAAATTACATGTGTGTTTACAAATTCATCTGGAGCTCTTGAATCTATGTATAGCTCTACTTAGAAGAGACACATGAAGCATGATATAGGATTGCACACTGCCCTCTAAGCATGCCCATGTGGCCTGTATGAAGGAGTGTGAATAGTTCTGGGGCATCTTACAGAAAAGGTTATGAAAATGTCTGTAAAAGATCATTTAAACCTCAGCTACAGTTTCCCAGTAGCTGAGGCAAAGCAAACTTCTGTGCTGAGGATAGTGTACGAAGATTTGTGAGATGACACCACCTGTTTACAAACCTTCAGGTAACACAGATATGTGACAGCAGAAAGTAGCCTATAGCCAAACAGAATCAGATGACTTATGATGACTTCATCAGGTTTAAAACTAGACATCTAATATCAAACACCCTTACTTAAGCACTGACTAGCATTTCTTAACTATCTCCTTCAATCCTCGATGGAAAACCATCACTGCAAAACTAAAACGAGACCTGTAACTGAACCACATGATTTAAAGTAATCAAAAAGCTCCACGGAACAGATTTCAGAAATTCCTAAATATGCAGGCGTTTACCCTTTTGTACTTTATATCAAATACATTAAAAATCCTTTGGAACAAGGAAATAAGAAACGGTAACTATACTGAGCATGTGCCACATTGTTTTTTATAGCACTCAAATTTTTGTAACCACGCATCATCAAATGCACACAAACTTTACTTAACTTTCAAAGTGCACATGCTGGATTTACACTGATGTAATGGAGCCTTATGCTGTAGCACATTGTGCAGCATTGATTGTTTGACTGTAGGCTACACGTTTCTCTATAAATATTCCTATGCGGCCAGGCTATGCTAGCTATGAAAAACCTCTCGGAGACAAAGAACAAAAAAAAAACCCTTACATTTCAAGACGTTTTGATTATGAATTTATTAATAATGGCTGTAACATCTTTAAAATAACATGTGTAGTAATAACTACAAGTGACAGTTTAATTATTTTCTATGTAAAGCGTATGAAATGACTGAATCAGCTACAGACTTCCAGTAGCTGAAGCTACTGTTTAATCAGCTCTAAACAGTTGCTTGTGGTTCTTTTAAAAAAGAAAGCAAACTTTTGCCTGTTGAATAAATTCCTGCATATCAGGGTTTGTGAGTTGGCAACAGCTGTTTACAAACCCTCAGGCAACACATGGATATGTGACAGTATTAAACAGGCTATAACCAAATGGAACGGGAATAACAATTGTAATTTTTTTCTTAGAATTATTGACTGAATCAGGTTTAAGGCCAGATGCCTAATGTCAATCATCCCTAAGTATACAAAGTCTTCAGCAATTTCTAAAACTATCACCTCCAACCCGGAAAACTGTGGAATGAGACCTATGATGAATATGCAAATTCGAAAGCAATCAAAAAGCTCCACGGAAAAGATTCCACAGATTCATCTAAACATGTAAACGTCAGCCCCTTTGGACTTGATCTTAGATAAGTTAAAAACTATATGAGGAAGTAAGGAAGATAATGATGATGCTATGCATTCTTGTTATGCTTCTCTGATGAACCCATTACTCAAGTTTCTGTAAACATTTTTCCTGTGAAGCATAGCTGCTGGTTAGTTTCTATGTAGCCAAGATTCAATAGCTATGAAATGTTGGCGATAGATAGATATGACATCCTGGAAAAAAACAACAGCTGTTCTGTCACCTGTTATAGAAAAGGTTATGAAAATGTCTTTAAGAGAACGTCGACAATTTCTACAAGACATTTAAAATACAAAAGGAAATTGATATGAATAACTGCAAGTAGCAGTCACTTCACACTCTATCATGACCTGAATGAAAAATACTAACTTGTGGTGTTGCTGTGGTGCTGTCACTGGGTAAAACCTGATGCTGAAATATAAATCGGGTCAGACATCAAGAGCCATTATGCCCCTCCTTACCTTGCCCAGTAGCACACCCATCTTGTGCCTCCAGCGGCCTTTGTTAAGAGAAGCCACTCTGATCCACAGGTTGAGCTGGGAGTTATACATCCACACATCCCTGCTGTTTATACGACCGCCTAAAAACAACAAAATGAATACAGCTCTCATGAATACAGTTAACACAGCTCTGAGTTCAGTTTGAGTAGGAGAGCCAAAAAAGTAAATTGAGCGCTATACATTTTAAAACTCTGTTTACTAATAATCTAACAATGTAGTCGATCCTCTATAAAAGTTTCAAAAGGCTACTCTTGATGAGCAGCAGGCTTTGGCTGTTAAGTAATAACTTATCGCCTAACTAGGTCCGAGTTGTAAGTCTTACCTGACTCTGACACACACGCACACATACACATGCAATTATGTTTCAGAGATGAAATCTGTTTTTTGTTTGTATTTATCTTCAAAGCAAACATGCAAAATGAAAAGATCTTTGTCCACTAACAATCTGAGCATAACTACTACTACTGCCGCGCATTCCCTTATCTGTCATCTGTGACACTGTGGAGAATAATGCGTCACTTGACCAAGTAATAACATGACCCAGACACATTTCAAGCAAGCCCAAACTTGTGCCCCTTCTTGTCTCCCTGTTGCCAAACACAGACAGCAGGGGAAAAAAAGAAGAAGAAAGAAGCTCCCCTAAATATTTAATAAACTGGAAAAAAAAAAATGTGTCAACAGTAAAGTTGGAGAAGAAAAAGGTAATGTTATCAATATTGAAAAAAGCAGGTCTAAGAAACAGGTTGTTGGCTTTTATCCAACAACCTGTCAAGCGTCGCGTGTCAGCAGTGCTCAGACGGTTGTTTACTTTGTACAGCGCACAGATGAGAGGTTGCAACGATAAGGTGGAACAAAGGTGGAAAGGGGTCTTCTGCTGGTCTGTCTGCAATTGATGTTCGGTCATTTAAGATGAACCAAAAGAAGCTAGCTCCAGCTCAATCACTCTGCAGGAAGAAAAAATCCAGACAGTGTGCTGCTGAAAGATTTGCAATGATGGAGAGTTTACCACTCCAAAGAGAGACATGTACATTTAAAAAGCAGTGCTTCTTTGGAATGGGGTCTTTTCTCTTTAAAAACGCCGGTAGGTAATGTCCTCCCGGTGCAGATGGGGAGGGCCACTGCTAATCACTGTTTTTAAAGCACAACAATCCATGACTTTGAGAGGTCCCAGAAATGATTTGTGTGACATTTGCATGTCTTTGAAATACCAATAAGCATTTCTCAGAGTACAGCTTAGAATTCCAGTCATGAAAAAGCAACTTGTGACAATGAGATACAATCCATGTACATGTATGTGGCGTTAACATTTGTTGCTGCTCACTAGCTGATAATACAGTAGGAGGCTTATTACAGTATTATTGACCTAAGTAGGTCAGTACTGGCCAGAGTTCATGTCCAAGGACAGAGAAGCCAGGCACGCTTTCTATACCCATATCCCATTTAAGACCAGAGATAACCGCAGCTGTGCTACATACCAGAGGCCCTGAAAGGTATTGCGACAGTTCCCAGTGCATGAAAAAGGGCAGACCGAATGGGGGCACGTGCAGGAATGTGACTGAGATAAAAAAAAAAAAAAAAGTTGAGAAGGGGGATTCAACGTATCAACACACACAAGATAGAAAGTATGTCAATAAAGATCACAACAGGCTATAAAGCAGTGTTGTGTATGTACGTATGTGAGACAGAAGTGGGGGAGGGAGGGCTGTGTTGACGTTTTCGTGCTGCTTGCAGGCTGAGTGATTGCACACACGTGAGAACTTGGCACGATGAGACAGCACTGCACTCTTTGCTGAAGGGGAGAGCTTTCTTTTTTTTTTCTCTGTGTTTCTTTCTATATTTTTCCCCTCTTCTCTAGCAATGTTTTTATCCATTACTGCAGTGCAGCTCACATAAAGCATGTGTGAGCATGAGAACGCCCAGCAGGCACATCAGAGCTCTTGTTAATACTTTTTCTTA
>VVHJ01012476.1:2145-13721 GCA_015107715.1 Tylochromis polylepis
CCAGTCATAGATTACCATATGATACTTTTTTTTTTTTTTTTTATATCTGGCAGTGTCTCAGAGAAGGTCAATGTGATTTCTGCGGGTTTGTTTGTTTAGACGGGTCCTAAATGAAGAAAAGGACAAAAAAACAAAATGTCTCTTGTTCCCAATAACAAGACCTTTTATCACTTACAATCCTCTTTAGTTAACAAACTGGGTTCTTCCAGTTTGTTCTTCAAGAAGTAAAAATAAAAATCTGTACAGTTCAGCATGATTCAGGCCTCTGTAACCTCCCTGGAGTTGAGCAACCTTTTCTTGGCCTGAGTTGAACAACAAATGAACAGTGAGAGGGCCGGTGAAGACTCTAGGCATGCACTAAACTCTTGGGGGTTTTTTTCTTCTTCTTTTTCCCCTTTTGGCATAAATCAATTCTCTAGATATTCCCAGATATTAACCAGTGTCTATTTTCATGTTCACATAGACTAAAGATTTGTCTAGCTCATGTTATCAGGTCTGCCTTTAGGCACACAGGAGTACAGCCCTGTTGTATTACTTCAGAAATTTGCGTATGATTCATTTTCCTGTTTCATTTCTGTATAGTTACAAGGACATAGCCCAAAACTGTGTGAATCATTTTACACCTCCTTAAGTGTTGCTGTCAACAGGATATTGACAGAATTGCCGTGTTAGTTACACCCTCAAACCAACAACAGATTATAGAGGCAGACAGAAAATTCATAGTAAGTGAAATCTGTTGTGTATTTATGGCCATAAAATTTGTGGCTTGTCTGTTCTTTTGCAGTAAAGGCCAAAAACAATGAAAAGTCCATACAGTTTCAGTAACAGTGAAGTTGCTTTTTCTTTAGTTTCTCAGCACAGTATCTCCAGTTAAAGAGTCTTTTTCATTGGCTTTTCTTATCAGATTTAGAAGTTACAAACTTAAAATTCTTCATTGTGCTCTAAAAAGCTGAGGCAGTGTTGGACATGAGCAATTAAAGAAGAGAAGACTCGAGACCCGAGTAATTTAGAATACAGATGAAATTGCAGAATATGTAATCCTGTTTGTCCACATCCAGGTGATGTGAATGATATTGAATGATTAGCAGCTGAATTCATTTCTCTTTCTAGCTTAGAGTTGGAGCAGCTGAGCCCGTGAAGGCCCCTGAGGCGGCCATGTTGGATCTCTTCGTCAGAGTGCTGGTGTTGGCCCGTCTTCACCTGTCACCTCACAGCACCTTGCTGCCAACCTAACTCCTCACTCCTTTCTTCCTTCACCTTTCTTCCACTGCTGGACTGGGGGAAAGGTAAATCTGACAGTTTGTGGTTTCTTTTGGTTTTTCTTGTAGCTATGCTTGTTTTTGTTTCTTCTGGTTTGCTGTTTTGTTTTTTGTTTGTTTGTTTTTATATAAGTTGTGCGTAAGTTATACTACGGTTGACTATATTTGTGATCCTGGTTCTGTATTAATTTGGGTAAACCTAGTGAGTCAGGCATCAGCTCTTGTCTAAAGATAAGAAAGAGAAGAAACTTGGGAAATTACTGTGCTACAGTAGCAAATTAAATAGAAAACACAAAAAAATGTAGAGTCCAGTAAATCAAAATCCTTGTAGGTATATTGTCAGCAGAGCTGAAACGGATATTGGCGTAAGCATTCAGCTACATGCAGTTAGTGGTGCAGAGGGCGGTCTGAATCCATTAAATAGCCTTATCCATTCAGCACAGTTATTTGGATGACCTCTGTGTCAGCTGCTTAGAGGAATGCAAACAGTGTGTTGCACTTCAATGATGATTATCCAATGATGAATTCTCTTGTCAAGTAATACAGATACATACTAACAACGGATAGCAGTTCAGTATTTAAGGCACAGAAACATTACTTTGGACAAATGTGCAGGATTATACCACAAGCAAGCGTTTCACCTTTGTAAAATCAGAAAGAACAAGAACAAAATCAATGTGATAAGGTAATTTAAAAAAGCAACAGTGTGAGTATTGGATTTGGAAAGGAAAAAAAGTTGTCTTTTTTTTTTAATTATTATTATTATTGTTCTGGTGGTCTAAAATCTGGTTTTCTCTAAAACCTTCCTTAGTAGCTTCAAGTGTTCTCTTCTGAGGTATATCCAATGGATACACTGAAAAGGCTATACTCTACCTTTTAAAAATAAGAAGAGTCATTTTATTTATCCCACACTGTCTGACAGAATCCAGTATACTCTTTCAACGTATTTGAGCCCTCCATTAAAGCTGTAAAATGAGAAATGATGGAGTAAAAATTAAAAAAACAATACACATTTGACCAAAATTCTGTGCTTTGTGGGATTCAACCATGTTAGCGTATGCGCTGTCTTAGCTGCATTTAACTCTTCCTCTGTCTGCTTCCCAGGTCCTTATAGAAAATGTCCTATGCACACCACAAGCTGCTCACCTGGTGCTTACCTCACCACCTCCTCCTACTGTTGACCTACCTCTGTCTCCTGGCTCTTCCCACAGGTAAAATGAACCAAACATCACTCTGGGCTCAAAAGGCACATGTCATAGAACTGATAAGGAAAAACGTGTGCGTGTTTAGCTTCCAGCTTTCATCTTTACACGCCTTTGATTACTCAGGGTGGGTCTACATCCTTCTTAGAGTGTTATTATGATGCTAGGGTTGTTTTAGCTTGGTTGGTTTTTACCGTCCCTGTAATCTTAGACTGAGAGATGGACGACTGTTGGCATCCCTGCTGTGTGAGTTCTTTCTGATGCCACTCTGCTCAGTGGGTTACAGTGTGAAAGAGGACAATAGAGGCTCTGTGAGTAGACACTGTGTGTGTGTGTGTGTGTGTGTGTGTTGAGTGGTGGGAGACAGGAGAAAAGAGGACAAGGGGTAGGATGACTAAACAGAGGCCAAAGGGGGGTCCTTCCTTTCTCAGACAAACCACAGTGCCTTTGTGTTTTCATATGAGGTAAAATCAGTTTTTTCCAGAATGAGCTACACTGATGCACCACAAAGTCACCCTTGCCTCTCATGTTGCTATGGTAGCAGTAGTTACCGGTTGCTGTACCAGGGTCTGATATGATCTGATGAACTGTGTTTTTGTGTTTTTGTTTTTGCTTTTGATGCTACCGTAATCTATTAATAGACATGCCAAGCTTTCACTCAGTCAGTGCACACTCAGCTGAATGTTATCTTATAAACATCTTGAAACATTGGTTCCTGTTTTTGCAGAATACCAGATTTTTAGAAAAGGGTAGCATTATAGTTCTCAGCATTTTATGAATGTGTGGTGTTTTTTTGTTTTGTTTTTTTCAGGAATGGTCCTGATACCTTAGGTAGTTTACATTCTTTAATTACCTCTATGTATGACAGTTTTCATTGTAAGTGGTGGAGTCTACCATTTGTGCATAGGGTTCAGATTACTGGCTGACTTCATTATTTAAAGAAAAAGAACCAGTGTTTATATAAAATAAATTTAAAAAAAACCTCAACTCAAATGATCAACCAGTGTTATTTGCACATAGTGGGCATTCTTGGCAAAGAACCAATTTTAAATTGTCTCAGCAATATATCACGTTGTTACTAGATAATTAAACAGATACTTTGATCCCACAAAGGAAATTGTTTTGTTACAGCAGCATGATAAAGAGTAAAAACAGTACAGTCTACAGTAAACAAAGTATAAATGAAGTTAGTTAAAAATAGAAAAAGGAAAAAGTAGGACTGACATTGTGTAAAAGAGAAGTGAAAATTGCATTAATAAATAATATTTACGTTAAAAATCTAAGAAGGGGAAAAAAACGGCTGCATGAAGGTTATTATACAGACACTAGCAGCCTGATGCAACACCATTTCATTTTTTTTGCCCATTTCTTCAGCTGAACCTATGAAAAAGCCAAAAATTATACAATTTGACAGGCATTAAAATTGTGTTTTTACCTCAACAAGGTGATTCCCAAAAACTATTAGGTGAGAACCTGGCACATGTCGGCATGGTGTGCAGTGTGTTCTAGAAAGGTTGAGGAAACTAGAGAGGTAGAGGACAAAAGAAGAACTGGCAGACCTAAAGATCTATCTATAACAGATGACCAGTATTTGAAAGTCATGTACTTAAGAAATACTACTGTTAACTGAAGCTCTCAGTGGAAGAGTGGCTGTCAAAAAGCCATTCTTAAGGAATGGAAACTGGGTATGCCAAATGCCACAAAAACCCAACTGTAAATCAGTGGCAACAAGTCTCATGGAGTGATAAATCCAAATTTGACCTTTTTTGTTCAAATTGCCATCAGTATTTACAGAGTAGGTCAGGAGAGAGGCACAACAGCCATCTGTGGAACACAAGGGTGTGTCATGATTTGGGGCTGCATTTCAGCCAGTGGTGCTGGGGATCTAGATTTTGTTCTGACATGCAGTGCCACCTGGAAAGCATCTGATTGACAACTACTTCATTTTTCAGTATGACAAGGATCGAAAACATACTGCTAATGCTGTAAAATACATGGACTGGCCTACCCAGTGTGATTGAACAACAGACGGCAAAAATCCAAAAGAGTTTTGAATGTCCTTCAAGAAGCCTGGAGAACTATTCCTGATGACAAGTTAAAGAAATTATGAGAAAACCTGCCTAACAAAGTTCATGCTGTGTTGAAGAATAAATGTGGGCATTCTAAATATTGACTTTCAAGCTCAATAGAGTCGTACGAACCGTTTTTGCCTCATATACTGCGTTTCCATGTATGTGTGCATATTTCAAACAAATCACTGCACTCACCTCAGTAGATTCTCTGCTGAAGGAATCCGTTAAGGTGTAGCATACTAACACCACTGAATGAAGCCTGGTCATCACAAACTGTATGTGTTGCATTTTTCACTGGAAATTGCAGTTAGTAATAGAGATTATATATCCACATACTTTTATTCTCGGGCCTAATCAACTATTTGAAAGCTGGTTACAGGAATATTAAATCACTAAAAATGATTTCACTTTAATCAGGCTGCAAACTAAAGTGATTTCCACGTCTTTGTCATTGGGCTGTGGGACTGTGTAAGACCTGAGCACACGGTGTAATCTATAATGTTTAAAAAATGATCTAGTTTAAATTTTCAGACCTCTAATGTGCACCTGGCTTTCATGTTAGAAGTAAATGACGGCGTCTTTTACGTAAGAACACCCAGCCTGAAGCGGAAAGCCTGGCTTAACAAAGAAACTTAACTGAAGCCATCCACTGCAAAGAGAGCCTGACTGTGTTGAATTTGCACCTTAGTGCACTGCTCTGCAACAAAATCTTATGGACTGCAACTCTCAAAATTCACATTAAGCATGCACAGCTGACCTCAATTCAAACATGCTCCTATTTACTATGTCTGTGATCGGTGTGCCTGGGAATATTTTTTTGTATATCACAAATATATTTTGGCATGGTACAGGACTCTTTATGAGTGTTTACTGAATAAGATCAGTGACAGAAGAACATTTAGTTGTCTCTTTATTGTGTGTTGTACTCTGTAGGCAGAGGCTTATAAACAGACGCCACTAAGCATGGTACACTAACCAGTTCTTGTGCCGTATTCATTAACAAACCTTTGCAGAGGAATGCTGTGGGCTGCAGATAAATTACCCAGGTGTGTTTGATCTGCTGCAGCAGGTAAAAACTTACAAGACAAGAATTAAAAAGCATTTTTATTAGATCTTAGCTGTACCATTTTCGTTGCTCATTTGGCCTCTTTGTGCTGGTGACATATAAATTCCCTTTACTTCCTCTCTTACTTTAACAGTCTGTGGTATTTTAAAGGTTGTGCCCTTTTTATTGTACCTGGCTGCACAATAAACCACCTGTCAACGATAATGGATGGATTGACTTGAACCCATTTGATACTATAAAAGGTGTAGGAGGAGTATTAAAACCCAGAGTAGTGCTCTTGAAAATGAACACGCACACACACACACACGGCAGCTAATCAGCTCACTGCGTTGCTGATATTAGTCTGATAATGTCTGGCTCAGAGGGCAGACTTTAGTTTGTACTGAACACTGTGCTTTGGTTTTTAATCAGCATCCTGTTTTGTCAGGGGAAAAGCCGCACTTCCTCTCTCCGCTGTTGCCTTGGCTGGCTCCTCAAACTGCTGCCTGTCGACTTTTCTGAGAAATGTTCAGTCAAAGCTGAATCTGAAAGTCTCATGAGCTGTGGCTGGAAGCCACTGTCCACTTCCCTTTTTAACAATGCTGTTGTTGTCATAAACATGTAAAATGGTGAAAAGTCTAGGGGCAGCCCCATGATGTCACCTTCGATGTCATGATGATGCCTTTGATTTATTTTTTTTGTGAGAGTTATATAGATGTGTTTTGTTTTTAAATCTTAATGAGATCTTCATTAGGATGAATAAAAGACATGAAAATATGATTACATCACAACCAGCAACAGCACTGGTTTTAAAAAAGACTTAAAAAAAAAAAACTTTTCCAGATCTTTTGGCAACTTTAAAAGGTGAGAAGTCTAAATTGTGTTGAATGGTGAAGGGATTTAATCATTTCTGATGTCCCTGTTGGTTATATAATAATGTTTGGGCTTAAACAAAGTGATCTTTAGCCTTCATATCTGTGTCTTTCAAGAAATGTGGTATTTGTGATTGGCATCGTGGTGTAATGATTAGCACGGTTGCCTCAAAGAGGTCTTTTCCCCTGAAGCTTGCAGAGGTATGGACATGCTGAATTATTTTTGTCCCTCCAGGTTAAAACTGTGATATATCAATCCAGTGTTCATGGGGATAGGCTGCAATAGTGGATAGAATAAGTGATGAAGAATATTAGGGACGTCCTTTCAATATGCTGTCTAATATAGATGTAAGAGACGTGTTGTTTTTCCATGTCATGAGAGGTTGACCTTTCCTTTTTAAAACAAATGTCATTGTTTTTGGACTTGTTCTGAATTTTTGCTAAGTCCTTCCTAGAATTTCTCTGCAGTGAAACATTCAGTTGGCATTTCAGAAGAATTGATCCTTTCCTCAGTCCAATTTTGAACATGGGGTACAGTCCATCATAGATCTTGACTTCCTTCTGTCCTGGTCCAGGGGTGTCAGCGAATCACTGCCGGGTCACCGGCGGAATTCTGGGCATCCATTGGAGCAGCATCATCAGCCTGGGTTGGTACCCTCTGGCAGATGGGAGAGCCGGAGCGAGGTGTTGGGAGTTCTGCTGCCTGGAGCCGAAGTGCAATGCTGTTTGGAGTCTCGGCGGTCGCTGTGTGCTTCTTAGCTGCTCGCGCGAAGGAGGCTGCCCCATCTCCATCTTGCCTCAGCCCCACGAGGAGTCCCTCGGTCTCCTTCAGCTGCTCTCCAAGGTATGGTTGTAACAGAAGAGATTGTCTGTTCAAGGAAAACTGCATCTGTCTGCCTTTTTTGGATCAGTCAGTCACTGATAACAGTATTATAATCAATATCTTTGGCTAAATGCCACTGTTTTTGTAACTTCACTTTAAGGTCCCTGTCAGTGTGAGGCGGAGAGAAATTCGCCGTGCACCAGCTACAGGAAGCCACAGAATACACAAAGGACCCCATATCCGCTCGGTAACGTGACAGAAAACTGATCATGTGGAAAAGTTTTCATAGGACTCCATGCAGTTCTATACAGCTGCATTTTTCTGATTTCACTAGAACATTTTAAAATTTGTGTTAAAATATTTCCAAATACATTTGGAGATGCTTTTCTCATTCTGAAAGCATTTAATTTGTCCCTGTGTTCTAGAGATCTACTCTTAAACTGTAAGTTATTTATACACAGGTACATCTTCAATGAGACTATGTTAAAATAAAGTACATAGTTCTTTTGTGTGTTTTTTTTTTTTTTTTCTTCCTCCATTATAATTACTGACTAATGCACTCTCAGTTTTATAAAGCGGGCCGTTCCTTCTACTCTTTTGCCTTGTCACATTTCTACCCTACCCTCTTCCCCACAGTCACACTTATTGGTTAATTTGAATGATACATGCATATCTGCAGATATTAACCCATAAATTTTTCATGTGGTTCCTCAAATCTCCCCAATTCCAGACTTAGATTTGCTCTTTGGTTTTCTGACTTTATAGCCTGAGGTTTTTCATTTGTCTTCAGGGAAGCTCCAACACAGAGGCAGCTCAGCCAACATCAGCGGCACCCAGGACCATCACTCTCATCCAAAATAACATCAGCCAGATAACCAACGGGAGTTCAGACACACCTCCTCCATCGCCGCAGAACTCAACAATCACCGTCGCCGTGGATGCTGCTGTGTCGTCTTCCAATCACAGTGATGTCAGCACGCCCACAGCAGCTTCAGCGACTATTGAGACAACCCCAACACAGGCTGGTAAGTGAGGACTCTGTAGCAGTGGGTGTCATGTTCCCTGACAGCCATCGCCTATTTTCAGCTTATTCAGTAATATGTCTTCATGTATTAACTATGAATTAATTAATAATATAACAGTACTGAACTGGTGTGAAGTCGGAGGAAAATTGCTCTTCTAAATTTGGTTTCAGCTTGCATATTTCAGCCTCAAATACTCATAATATACAGAAGACGCTTCACTGTCCTGTTTGAAATAGTTTAACAGGGTTAGGGTTAGTGTTTACTTTGCCCACACATTTTATGGCAGACTGCTCACATGTGCTCTGTGGGTGTGAAGCCAAATGAGAGTAAGCTGGAGGAATGTGTTTTGAGAGAGGGAGAAACTGGCCGGGCTTCTGCAGACAGGACTAACTCGTATGATCAGTCTGTCCCCCCCACAGAACCGTCTCTGCAGAGAAACTGGAAAAACAAAACAAACAAACAAAAGATTGCATGTCCACACTGAGAAAGCCTTTTGACTTTAACAGTAGAACTGCTACAGCTTCAATACGGCCTGTGGTTTTATAGCCACAGTCACAGTTTATTTGAAATTCGTAGTAGTTACACTTTTACACAGTCAGTTAATTATTCCTGGAGAAAACTGGCTAAACATTTTGAAAAATGATATTATAAACTCTCACATTTCCCTGGACAAGCTTTATAACATCTGAAGAAATCATCCTGATGATGCCACTAGGCTTTACTTTTTTTAAAGTTTTAAATAAAATGCCTGTTTTGCAAACTGGGCTGGTGGATTGAAGGGCAGGGGTGTTTACCAGGCAGGGAACATCTAGTATCAAGGTTCGTAATGCTTGGCCTGGAGGCAAATGGCAGCTTTTGGTAAATTTTTGCCCCACGGGCACAACAATGAAACCTTTCACCGCTGATCGTTAATTAGGAATGCTCCTGGTGTTTTATTTACTTGTATTTTAAACAGGGCATTTAAAAATAAAAATAAATAGTCAGATTTATTTATTTGTTTATTTCATTTGTTCAAGATTGATCTTGATTTCACAGAAAAAGTTCTCTGTGCAAACGTTGTGTTCTCATATAGCGAGTGTGCCACTAAAACATTAAGCAGCTGGTTGACAAAAAACCAAGAAAGAACAGAACTCTGAAAAAGAATCCAGGAGCGATATCACTTTCCTTTTCAAGGTGATTTTGAAAAGAAATTCTCATATTTGAACTTCTGTTATCAGAAAACCAAAATCACCTATTTTTTACTTGCATCACTACGACAGCAGCAAACTACAGGTTTGTTTTCATTGAAATGAGCCATCCTCAGAGAGTGCAGGAACTGTTAGTATTTCATAAATTTGGACCTTTTTTCCTTTACTTGTCAGATTAACAGCTTTTAGCTCATCTGATTAAAGGATCAGTGAGCTTGTGCAATAGTGATGCATCTGCTATTTATCTGTCCACAGTTGACAAAAATGGGTCTTCATCCAAATGTGTTACTCAGGGTCAATAGATGTTCATTAGTTTGTGCATTACAGCTTATCACTGTTTTGTGCCACTGTATCAGACCAAATACAGATGATAATTTATTTTCTTAGGGAAAGTATGTTTCTTGAACTTTGAAGTCAGTTTTAGTCTTTAGAGTCAACGGGTGTAACAAACTGGCAACCGTTGAGTTGAAATGGCAAACGGTTGCCTATATGCACATTCAGTTCAAATATTACAATTTGATTTTGAGTCTAATGTTTCTATTTTTCATGCTTAACTCCAATATTCACCCTCTTTTTAGTTCTGTCTGTGGTTTCCATCTGCTCTCTGGGAAATCTTTGTATCTTGAGCTGCTAAATGCTCCAGTATGTTCAGCAGTGAGTTAATCAGCTCGTTAATCTTTGTGCACTTGGTGTTTTGTGTACAGTTGGTGTACACAGTTTTGTCTCCGCCTGCTGCTTCTGCAGCAGTTACTGCTGTCAGCATTAAGAGCAAATTGAAATGAAGACAAAGACACTGAACTGATTAATAAAGCTGTCAGAAGCTGCGCAATCTGTCTCACTGTGAGCTGTGCCTGTCACATCTGTTTATTGGCTTCATTGTAGATATGTAATTCGTGATAATAGCACCTTTTAACAGTTGTAAACGGTACACGACACTCATTTATGTCATCTATGTACATGTGTAAACTCACTGAAAGCTAGTCAGGGAGAACATACTTTATAAACCACATATTCATCTGTTCCTTGAAGTGACTGAGTGTAGTCCAGATAGCACAGGAAGTAACAAAGGAGGAGAGTTAATCTATACTTGATCTATATTTTGATGTTAAAATGACTAATACATGCCCATGTTACAGTAGTGTTTGTGCTGTTAGCAAATTTATATAGTTGTATAGAATTTTTATTTTTTTTAAGGGGGTAAATGTAAAAATGTATTTTTTTTTTTTTTAAATTTAATTTAATTTTTTTTAAAGGTAATTTTACCCTGTTGCCAGGTGGTTTCTAGGCATGTAGATAGACATGAGATGCTATGTTATGAAATCAAAACACTAGGATGCTTTCATAAAATGTTCGTACATAATGGCTAAAAATGGGTCATTTTAGCTGGTTGCTACGTGGTTTCCAGGCAATTTGATGGAAACTTCTCATGTGCAATTTTTCGTGTGGATTTTGTGGATATAAATAGGATGCTGTTGTCATGAAATGATACTGTCCTTTTTATAAGGTGTTACAGGTGCATCATGTCCATATCTGTTACATATAAGAAGCTCCAGTGTTCCAAGGTGTGCCTGAGTGCCAATTCAGGTTGCTTAACTGCTGGTCAAAGAAACAAACCAACACATACACAAAGTTTGTTTTGCAAGACAGAACAGATGAGGATTGTGTTAACAAATGCAATGTTTATACAATTTATTTTTTAAACTCCTTTTTGCATGAAATTTTTTTTTGAAAACTACAGGGCGGGCCATTTATATGGATACACCGTAATAACATGGAATGGTTGGTGATATTAAAGTCCTGTTTGTGGCACATTAGTATATGTGAGGGGGCAAACTCCTCAAGATGGGTGGTGACCATGGTGGCCATTTAGAAGTCGGCCATCTTGGATACAACTTTTGTTTTTTCAATAGGAAGAGGGCCATGTGACACATCAAACTTATTGGTAATGTCACAAGAAAAACAATGGTGTGCTTGGTTTCAACGTAACTTTATTCTTTCATGAGTTATTTACAAGTTTCTGACCACTTATAAAATGTGTTCAATGTGCTGCCCATTGTGTTGGATTGTCAATGCAACCCTCTTCTCCCACTC
>VVHJ01012482.1:5675-26226 GCA_015107715.1 Tylochromis polylepis
AGATTGCCCCAGCGTGTCTTGCTCTCTATATGTAACACCCCTTTTATGAGTCACCTTGTCAAAGCCTCTGAAACCAGACAAGCCTAGATTACTGTAAGGACATTTTTTTCCCTTAGTCCTTGTAGATGACGATTTTAAGGTCTAAGGTGGCTGGCAGAGTTTAAACATTAGGCATTTTTAGAAGTATCACTAAAGAATTCAGCAGCATACTGATTTCAGCAGCAATGGTTTGCTGCCACTTATTGATGCCACCGTTATCAAATCAAGCACATCTCTTGTGATCTCAAAACTCATTGGAGATTCATAGCAGTCTAGGAGGAATCAAAGCTACAGGGCACTGCTCACCCCCTGCTGAACCCCGATCACTCTCCTTTCAATCTACATTTCACATTACAGCCGTTCATGCTGAAGACCAGAAAGGTCATCCATGAAATGCTCGGTGAGGGATTATCCAACTCGGTGTTCCCAGGCATCCAAAACTGGAATTTACATTACTCACACACTGTTCTTCAGTGCATCAGTACTGAATACATTGCTTTTACTCCTCAGACAAATCACATTTCTTTTTTTTTCTTTTTTTTACAATCCAGCAACTAGATTGAAGCACTTGGAGAGAAATGTTGTTTAGCATGTTAAAGAATTATAAAGATTTTACAGTTTTTAAGCCTTGTCTACACAGGCAAGGTAACAAACTACTAAGCTTATATTGCGTATTATCACATCCTTTGAGGGTTGATTAATGGTGTTTTGTAAAAAACAAACAAAAAAACAAACAAAAAAACAGCAAACAGGGTATCTTTTCTCATCCATGCCTTTATGAGCTGTGTTGTGACGTTAGTTTCACTCCTAACTCTTTATTTGTCCACGATTAGGGTTATTGTTGTAACAGGTTGTGTTTTATCCCAATTCATGAACTTTTCCTAATCCTAGCCAAGCAGTTTTCACCTAATTACAATACCTAAACATAACCAAGATGTGTCAGTGCTCTTCAGGGTCTCCTGACTGATAAACCTGCAACTTACCACACCACCACCCCTTCTCCAACCCCTAATGCAGAACTTATAGGTCTATAAAAGGGGGGCAGGGGTTGAGAGCCTACATTGCCATGCCTGATCAGAGTACTCATGCCAAAGAACGCTATGTGCATATCAGTGAAACATAGCTATATGACATATGACTTGCTAGGTTTTGGTACTGTGACTTAAATAACATCTTGAAGCTGTAAATGACCCCATTGCATTTAAATGAGCAAAGCTAATTGAAGTACAGAAATTTACACATTTAAACAGCTGGAACCATGAAATGTCATCTTTACAACAGTTTAAATTGCTTATATATAAAATATAATGTGTAACAAAGCCTTACATAATATGTCAGGAGCTCTTCATATATTCTGCATGCCCCCATTTTAATTTCAAATGTAACTAGTAATTAAAGCTGTTAAGTAAATTCAGTTAAAAAAACAAACATTATTTTACACTTAATGTAATTGTAATTGGGTAAAAGTATGAAGCATCAAAATTAGATGTATAGACAAGCTGGTTGTCAGTTTCAGTTTGGGTCAGTGCTATGAGGAATTAATTTTATTTTGCTTTTGATTTGCCCGGGAGTCTTGTTAAGAAAGTGACAAAACTATCTATAATTTGTTTAAAATGCACACTATAAGGAAATGACTAACTAATAATAAAAGACTGGACCTCCAAATGATCCAGTCTGACTTTAAAGTGCCACTTATAATTCCTAGCAACATAACTTAAGATTAATTCAGTCTTCTTGGTCACATGTTAGAATGATATATGAATGACAGAAGCATCTCTTGGGTAATACATAGAAATGCATCATCCCTCCAAGCTTTAATAAAATCACTTATGTCAATAATGTGACAACTGATGTTTAAATTTGAAAATGTAATTAACCTATAATTGCAGAGCCCGTATCAGGTCAATAACTGTCATTTTAAAGGACAGTGTGTGTGTGAATGTGTGTCCGTGTGTGTGTGTGTGTGTGGTTACCTTTGTGAGGAGTCTTTGGCTACTCTTCATTCTCTAGTACATATTCAAGTAAGTGAAGTAAGTACGTAAAGTTTATATATATATAGCGCTTTTCACAGACATAACAATCACAAAGCACTGAATAACTATTACAACACAATAAGGGATGTTTTGGTCTGGATTTGATTTTAGAGTTCAGGTTAAAATCCAGCTTTAGTTGGGCATATTGTTAAAGTGAGCCCTGCGACAGACTGGCGACCAGGGTGTACCCTGCCTCTCACCCTGCCTCACAACCCTGATAAGGACAAGTGGAAGAGAATGGGTTGATGGATGGATGGATATTGATGAGGTGGTTAATATTCAATACAAAGATTCAACTATTTTTTTATTTTAAAAGATTTATTTATTTGCTGTACAGGAAATACAAGAGAATTAAAATACTGTTTCTCACTTAGCTTAAATAAGAATTAAAAGACACAGGAGACACTAGAGAATATATAAAATCAAACATATGTACAGTTGGACTACGGTCAGGATAAGAGGCTAGAGTACTTGTGTACTCTCACATGCCAGTCAGAGTACACCAGTTATTTTGAATCGACAGAACTAAGGCAGGGGCACAGTATTACAACTATATTCTTCATCACTTCATAATGATACAAGCTTCTGCTGAATTACATGAAAATTGTATTCATGTATTTATCTGTTGCATCTTCTTAGATATTTGCTAGTTTGTGTTGTTATTAGCTCAGCTCTTTCTTCTACAGTCCCACTGAGTTCATGATAAATGCTATTAGTGCACTATTAGCCTTGTACAGTGCCCAGCACTCCAGTATTCATTTGTGGGGCATTGAATCAAAGGGTTTCCTGTCAATTCAGGCAGTGTCTGTGGTTTTCTGAGCCGTGCTCATGCATGAACTCATGTGCATGCTCACCTGGTCACTACAATGACCTTCAATCAAACTACAATGCCTTAGCTTCTGTGTTGTAGAGTGACAGGTTACCTGCTGGTAGTTTAAGAGTGCCGTACCCTTGTGGGGATCCTTCATGATAAGGACTGTTCTGCCCTGTATTAGCCAGTTTGGATGAGTACCTGCTGTTAGGTTAGCTAGTAGGCATTGGACGTGTTAAGTCCTGGTGCTGGCCAACTCTTCGCCCCGGTGAGTTGTTGAGTTGTCTGCCTTTGTAATGTTTACTGGAAACTTTTAACTTTGCTCTGGGAGGTTGCTGTGGTCTGCTGTTAGGTCCACCATCCACTTGGCATTGGTGTTGTGTGACACCCAGGTGTGTGTGTGTGTGTGTGTGTGTGTGTGTGTGTGTGTGTGTGTGTGTGTGTGTGTGTGTGTGCATACATATCTCACACAGACATATGTCACACTCTCTGTTCATGTACATATTCCTATTTATTTCAAATTTGAAATTTCTATTTTCCAGTTTTCTTTTTAGTTATTTTTTATTATTTTATTTCTCTTTTTTTAATGTGCATTTGTGTCTCAATCCTATCATTGTCACCAGGGTACATTTATCAGGACTAATCTGGTTCACCCTAAGAAGTAGTAACAAGACAGCAGGGTTTCTTTAGTATTATTTACAACAGCTACATCTATTGCCACCAACTAGCCAATAACATGCTCTCCTTTATGTCTGGGGTGGTTGTTGGTGGATGTCTCTTCAATAGGTCAGGTTAGGAAGTGACTGTGTCTGTGCTGTGACTCTGCTATATCATTGTGAATTTAACAGTCAAGTAACACCAACCATGGTAACTTTGTGAGGAAAATCTTATTTGTAAACCTAGTGCAAAATAATCCCTACCGGCTAAGCTTTCCCTCCACACAGCTGCCCAGGGACATTTGACCTTTTTTTTAATGCTTACACATTTAAATGTCTGTTTAAGCTTAGCTTTACATGGATATATACTGAAAGTCATATACATTCTAAATGCATGATCTCTCTTTCTCTCTAGCTGGGAATCAACAAAATTGGATGCACACATGAACACATCCAGCACACATCACATACATTTATCTTCAACATTACCCTTCTACTGTAATAGCTTAATCAGCTTGTTTGTTTTTATGCACTGTCATTTGTCTTGCTTTGTCCTGCTCCATTGTTAGTGCAGTATTCAAAGAGCTTCTCAGAAAATAAGCAGGGGTTCACTAAACTGTAAAAAACTGTGTACAAATTGTAGAACAAACTCAGAATAATATTTCTCAGTGTAAAATTGAAAAGACTGAATATCTCAGATAAAGAATCTGGAGAAATCTGTGTGCAATGTATGAGGTGGAAAATCAATATTCTGTCATGAAAATCACTGCTCAGGAACTGGCAGAACTCATAAAGCAGACTCAGCAAACAGGGCTTTAAGTTAAATTAACCTTATTGTGGTAAAGACATTTCATAAGAAACTGTGGAAAAGGAATTAGAGCAGCTTTAACATCATTCAGTATTATACAGTATTCTCAGTTGGCAGGTGGCGTGTGGGTCACAGAGGCAGTAGGTAGTCCAGGTGATAACAAGAAGAGAAAAACAGTTCAAGGACTGGCATAGCTGTAGTTTTGTAATGTCTCCTCTAATGTCTAACACATTTTAAACATGGTTTTAAGGTGAGTATCTATCAAGAACACAGAAAAACAAGGTTTTTTTTTTTTTTTTTAAACCTATCCTGTCCAGCAGTTTTAGCAAGCAGAATCATGGTCTGAATGCTTTGTTGTGCCAAACATATTTGCTTTCCCAAGAGGAGTACCATAGACCCTCTATAGGCTCCTCTTGCTGGACCTGGGGCATTATTGTTTGGGAGATGCTGTAGGGTTTCGTGAAATTCAGATATCGAAAGTGGTGAATCCAGAGCCACAGTCTGGTTGTCATTTAGTTTTGAAGAATTTTGGTATTCCTCAATGGCAGCATCAGATGGATTAATCTGTGATGAGTATAAAGTCTTTAAAAGATAAATAATAATAAAATAAAAAGTTATAGAATAAAAATACTCTTTTAAGATGTGTTGCTGCCATCAAATTTGAAATTACTTCATATTTTTCCATGAATTAGTAAAATCTCTGTTTACACATGAGATATGTTTTCTGTGCTCTATTGCAAATAAAATATGACTTTATGAAATCTGTGAACTGCTGATTTCTCAAATTTTGGGGATTTGGGTTTGTACAAACCTTGTCATACAGTCTTAAGTTTTAGATTTGATGAGAATTTTGTGTTTTAATTTGTGGAATGACTACTGAAGCGTTGGCCTTTACTGTTTTAGCAACCAGCTCACATCTATTTATGAACTACCACATTAATCTATGTTCCATGAGCCTTGTACTGTACACAGGTCTGTGTATTTCCTGAGCAGGAGAGTGAACAGGGCAGACAAGGGAGAAGACACTAAGCAAGAACGATTCATGAATAATAATGAATAGTAGGGCCCTGAACAACGGCAATGAGACTCTTATTGGTATGAGATAATTCCATACTATAAGCCTTGTCTCCTGGGAGCTTTGCCTCCCAAAGCCAGTGTCACCCCTAATCATTTATAAATGTAACATTGAAGGAAAACCATTTAGCAATATGTTACTCTCTACAAACTGTCTTGCACGTTTTGCCTAAAATAATCAGAATCAAAGTCTAAGAACAACAAAACAATTAAAAAAAAACTTTACAGACACTTGACATGTCTCATTTATATTTTTTTATTATAATTATTATAATTATGCACACCCCACTTTGCAGTTATTTATTTGTAAAAAATGTTTGGAATCATGTATGATTTTCGTTCCACTTCTCACGTGTACACCACTTTGGTCACGTGGAATTCCAATAAAACTGATTCATGTTTGTGGCTGTAATGTGACAAAATGTGGAAAAGTTTAAGGGGGCCGAATACTTTTGCAAGCCGCTGTATTTACCAAAGCAGGTGGAAGTTGAGTGCCTTGCTGAAGGGCACCTTTATTAGGCTTATAAGTTATATACTACTGTTGCAATGTTGTTCAGATTTTTAAATTAATTATTCATATCCATTGGTCACTGTGTTTGGTCACTACGTGTGTCTGGTGTTAGTGTTAAATTCACATCTACATCTTTGCATAGAATTCTTACCATGTTGGCATACAAAAGGAAAATCTTATACTAGAAGCGTTTTAATGACTTCATTTGAAAGATAACATCTTTTAATACCTGAAACTATGCTTTTTTTAATCTGTGGCTTAAATGCTACCTAACCCTAACCATACCCCATGTTTTGCATGTGATTGATTGTGATCAATTGCAGACACAGACTGATCTAGTAGCAGAAGAGGGACATAAGGGAGAGAAAACTATTATATTAGAAATCATAAAGTAGTTCAAACACAATACAGCTAAATGAATTGTTTATAGAATATATGTTTTTAGAGCCTATAACAAAACAAAAAGAAATTACATAAAAGAAACCCTCTATCATAATAAAGATGCTCTCACTACCTGGACACTGAGGTGCTGTTTTGTAGTACATACCTCTGAAAAGATGCACAACATTACACAATGCACAATGCACAGTATTCAAAATTCTCAATAAATTTTGAGGTCCAGACACAACTTTATTGCTTTCTTTCTTTACTGAAAGTAAAATGGGCCTTTATGCTGGGACTGTCAATATCCTCACATTGTGTTTGACCAGAGCATGGCTGGGACACTGAGGGAGTGCCAACGCTGTTTTTGGGATCTGACCAAGCTCAGATAATGGCTCCTGCCTGCAGATGCAGAATACATGTCGAAGTAAATCTATGTATTCAGGCACACACTGGTGCCTTGTTCGCTGAGACCTTTTTTTTAAGAACCATAACACACTTACATATGTAATTATTTATATGATTACATGAAAGAGTTATGTCTTGATGCATGCTTAATCATCCAGGTAAAGAAATCCTGAAAAATGTTGAATCTGTTCATCTGGACGATGCATTTTCATTGGGAGAAACATTTCATCAATCTGGAAAAGTCACTTGGATGAGTGATGAAACATTTCTCCCACTGAAAACGCTACATCCAGATGAACAGAACCATTTTTTGGGGATAAAAGAGTTACATACATTAAGATTACATACAGAAACAAATCTCAAAATTCAGAATTTCTAGCATTTATCACTGGTACAAGAAGAAAAAACATCAAGACCTGTCTTTCAGAAAGTTAATCCAGAGTCATAATATGACATCTTGCACAGATCTGCGTTCAAATGACAGTTTGTGACCCTTTTAACCTCCACAAGATCACCCATCATCAGAAGTAGACATGTAGCTTTATAATCCATCAAAATAATGTGAAATGTGACACCTCTGAGGGCCAGAGGTTGACTGAGCTGCTGATGGTTGTAATAGATACCCTCTTTGTGTCAAGGGGTGGGGAAAGTAGGACCCAAAGGCAGGACTCTCTACAATGAACACAGTGCGTTTATTCACAGTGAAGCAAAATAACAATACACCGATAAGTACCCTGTGCATGCTCCTGATGAGTGTGCGTCCCCGATTCCGGTGCTGTGTCTTCTCCCAGTGTCTGTGGTCCATGTTTCCGCTCCCCTTGTGTCTATGTACAATGTGTTCACTTCGTCCTCTCGTTTCCACAACTCTCCTGGACATCACAGAGGCAGCCGTTAGTAACTCCCACAACTGCGGCAAACTTAAACACTCTAACATATGGTATGCTGGGAAACTGACGGGAAATCTCACAACAATCCAGCGTTGACCGGAGCTCAGCCATAGCCATACATCGGCTTTAGAGCTTGCAGTTTTTTCACGATTTCACCGTTTATATTTTCCCCCAAAACATAATTGCTTTCCTTTCTCCATATCATCAAGATATGGGCAAAAGTTTAAAAACAGGGTTTATCGAAAAATAGGTTTGGATAGCTTTTTCTCTTGATAAATCGTTATTTAAAAACTGGAAACATTTTTTTCTTGTTTTCTTGAAAGAAAGATGCATGGCTTTTGTAAAGCAAACTTTTAGGGCTACCAAATTCATGGAGTTTAACATAATTTTGGTGCTATGTGTATTATTCATTAGTCCAGTGTGCAGCCCTGTGACTATTTTATATCAGTATGAGCCATCGGGAAAAAAAAATGATGACCAAATCTGGTTTATGCTTTCACTTCTACATACATTGGAAATTAGAATTATTTCAAGAAATTTGTAATTAGTACATCAGCAGTCTACTGGGATAGCAAATAAATTGTATTAACATTCATCTGGGTGCTTCGCAAACAGGCTAATATTCGCTCTTCTCAGACCATTTGTTTTCATATTAACTGTCTGCGTCTGCTAACAAAAAAGGGCCATACTACAGAATAGTTAAAAGAAGTGTTAAGCTTGGTAAAGCTGAAAAAAAATTACGTAATTATTTTATGTGAAACTGTTGCAGTGAACCAACCGCTTCTCATTACATGAAGTCATTTAATTCATTATTCACATAATTAGTAGTGCTTTAAGGAGTTTGTGTTATACTGTCTGATGACAAGACCACAGTCCATGT
The DNA here is from genome assembly GCA_015107715.1 of Tylochromis polylepis. Classification (NCBI taxonomy): domain Eukaryota; kingdom Metazoa; phylum Chordata; class Actinopteri; order Cichliformes; family Cichlidae; genus Tylochromis; species Tylochromis polylepis. The sequence goes on from VVHJ01012482.1 coordinate 14,164, forward strand.
TTACTGCGGACATTAAGCTCTGTGGCACAGACACCTTCAGGGACCTTTCCAAACCATGCAAAATTAATGAATGGTCCAGCAGAGATAACAGTGCTACATTTTTAATGCACCTTGTCACCAATGGGACAACTGCAGCATTCTCCAGAGACAACGATTAGCAAGAAATGGAGTGACAGATGACACCCCGGGGTGGTGAAGGGGGAAAAAAAGAGAGGGCTGTTGTCCACTAAAAACACTCATCGATATATCATTACACAATGAAAGGCCCTCAGGCTGTTTAATGAAGTGTTTGCAATGTGATCTGGTTCTTAATAGCAGAGGTATTAAGGAGTATCAGGTCTTTGTGATAGCCCCTGTATACTAAACAGTATCCTGTGGCAAAACCTTATAATGCACAATTACTAGTACTATCAGATTGGATGGCAAGGAGGAATCTGGGGGAAAGCACTAAGAAGGCAAAGCTTTGTGCAATACAGAGAGAAAGGGGAAGGGGCAGTGCAACATTGATTCACCTTTATTTGCCATGTTATTAATTTTAGCCAGGCAGTAAGTATTAGATCCCTGTTGGAAATGAAGTAAATGAGGATAGTAGATATGGTGGCACACTGGTCACACTAGACAGGACTTGACTTTGGGCCAAAACTTCAAAGTCCACAAATTATATGCATGTGTTTAATGGAAAGAAGATGTATGAACATAATATGCTTCAGAAGCTATGAGCTACAACTGAGGGAGTTAACCACAAACACCACATACAGATACACACACATTTACAGAGAATGAACACAAGAGATTTGATTGATTTTAAAAATGCTTTGATTTAATTAATAATGATTCATACAAACATTAAGCTCAAATCAACACATTCTAAATAAAAGTTCTGAATTATTTAAAGTAAACAGGCTACCTTTATAGTCCCAGAGATTTTGAAAAACATCCAGCTCATCCATTTTGAAATAATACTTATATTCTAACATCACTCTTGCTCTTAACATACTCTTGAAAAGCTGTACACAATCATTATTTCGCCCGTTATCAATCTTATATTTTCTACTCCAGTAGATTGCCAACTTTGCTTGACCCAGGAAAAAATTCATCAGTCATCCTTTTTCCTTCTTTCTTTGGTCATATGAAAAACCAAAAATAAAACACTATTTTGTAAAACATTCTTCAAATGATTCCCAAATGCCACTAAGTACTGAAAATAAATCCATTAATCTGAAACATTGTAAAAAACAATGAAAGATAGTTTCTCTTACAAAAAACAAAAAGGACATTTATCAGAAACCTCAGGCTTAATGATAGACACAAAAGCATTAACTGCAAAAATACCATGTAAAATTTGCCACTGTAAATCACCAGTGTTCTTCGTCAATGGTGGCTTATAGAGCAATCCCCATACAGGTTTCACATTAAAACCAACTTTAAAATGATCTCTCCATGGTGTATCTTTTTTACCTTTAAACTTTACTTTGTTTAGAGCAGGGTGGGCAAACTTTTTGGTTCAGGGGTCACACTGACTTTTAAAATTTAAAAAAACGGGCCAGGCCAGCACCAGATGCATACATATCAAACAAAAACATTAAGAAGGCATTATAGCGTTAATACTTACATTCACTTTTAGTGGGAACAGTTTCCAGTTTTTAAATAATGATCACCCTTTTTTGTCAGTGCATTGAAATCTGATATTAGTTTTGTTGTGGCAATTCTCAGAACAGATTTGAGGTGTTCCATTACTCAACTGGGATCTGTGGGATGCTTTGTTGTTTTTCATCACACTAAAAGTCTGTTCACATATGTAGAGCCAAACAACACCAGCATCCTCTGTGACATCTTCTGAATGTTTGGAAATTTGGCTGCACTTAATGATGCATAAAACTCATCCAGTTTAAGAGAGCGGAACTTCTCCTTTAACACAGTGTCACTTTGAAGATCAATCAGTTCCAACTGCAACTCCTGTGGCACTGTTTCAGGGTCTTGTGTGAAGGGACATGACACCAATTGAAGTGACTTGTCAATTTTCCCAAAATCAGAGCACCGACGGCAGAATTCTCCATGCAGGTCGTCCAGTGATTTCCTGTATTTTTTCACATGTTGAGGTGCCTCTTTCAGCATAGCCAGTGTGGGGAAATGAGCAAATGACTTGTTTGACATTTGTTTTGACAATAAAACTAGCTTGGTTTAAAAGGCCCTGACATTTGTGTACATTTCATGCACAAATTGGTCTTTCCCTTGCAGCTTCACATTCAGCTCATTCATGTGTGTCAGTATGTCCACAGCAAAAGCTAAATCACAAAGCCAGTCTGTGTCACTCAGCTCAGGAAAATCGCCATCTTTCTCAAGTAGCTCCAAAACAGATGATCTTCTTTCTGAGCTCCCACACTCATTGACATGCTTTCCCCAAACTTAACCAGTGGACACTGGAGTGGTAAAGCAAGTCCTGGTGATCAGCATCAATTTCTTCAAGAAACTTAACAAACTGATGATGCTTAAGTCCCCTCACTCTAATAAGGTTAATGCATTTTACAACTGGCTTCACTACATGATCAAGCTGCAATATGGATTTACACAGTGCTTCCTGGTGGATTATGCAGTGTAAAAAAAATTACCTCCTGCTCAGGGTTGTCCTCTTTCACCCTGTCCTGTATTCTTTTGAGCAACCCAACTTTTTTTGCAGTCAGATTTGGCGATCCATCTGTGGTGACGTTGGCAAGTGCACTCCAAGGTAGCTTGTGCCTCTTGATGACCTCCGACACACTGTCATACGAGTCCTTCTCCTCACGTTTTCCCCTTTAGGGATTCCATGGCCCAAAACTCCTCCATTATCTCAAAATTGTCATTAATTCCTCTGATAAAAATTAAAAGCTGAGTGGTGTCCTTTATGTCATTACTTTCATCCAGTGCCAAGGAATATAATGTAAATGACTGCTTTTCTGCTTAGCTTGCTAGCTAAGTCTTCGTTGATTAGCTCTACACAGCGAGTCACTGTTCCACGTGATATGTTAATTTTTTCAAATTAGTTCTTGCTCTCAGGACACAAGATACCATGCATTCTTTGAGAAACTCCCCTTCAGAGAATGGCTTTCTGGCCTTTGCTAATTTGAATGCCAGAAAATAACTTGCCTTTGTGCTTGATTCTTGAATGGTAGTTTGTCAGATAAAGGTGTTTTGCTGAGCCTGCAAACTAGCTGCTAATCTCTGAGCGGTAGTTGTCCGTTCTTGCATCGACTGGTTGTTAGCATAATTAGCATGCTTGGTGGAAAAGTGACGGCTGATGTTGTATTCCTTTAAAACCGCAACAGTTTCTTAGCAAATAAGACATATAGCCTTTGACCGAATTTCTGTGAAAAAGTGTTTAGTTGTCCATTCCTTGTTAAAAACTCGGCACTCACTTTTGACTTTTCTTTTCTTTGGCCCGCCCATTATTGCAGATAGGTTCAGAGCAGTAGCAGAGCAACAACAGAGAGTAGCCCAAGCTATTGGTGGTACAGTTTTCAGCTTTCACAGCGCAAATGTGCACCTAATTTGAGTAACTTCATACTGCGTGCCCCACCCCACGACTTCATGTCTCGAGACACGGATGAAACACACCAATCTTCGGCGGGCTGGAATAAAAAGACGGAGGTGGCTTGTGGGCCGTAGTTTGCCCACCCCTGGTTTAGAGCCTTAACGCACCTCTTATACAATACCTTCCCATTCACCGAATCCAGTGGTGTCCATAGATATTTCTCCTTCTCCAAAAAAGGACCAAGGCTTTCAAAATCCTTAAGCTGAGGCCTAATGCACAATTTAAAGAAACTGTCTGTTTTATCATGTATTAAAAGTCCATTAGACCATCCATTTAATAGTCTTTTATCATCTTCTGATAACACTTGCTTGCCTTACAATGGTAACTCCCTTTTTCATCAGCAGCTCCAACATCATTGCCACATCATCCCAGGATGAACCTAAATGAGACCCCTTGAAGATAGGTTCCAATAATAGCCAATGTAAAGATGGAGAAGTCTGTTTATTTCCATCAACCTCCAAGCTTTTTTACCAATAAAGTTTTACCAAACCCCAAATTACCAACTTTTGAAAATAAGCATTCTGTAACCTGCCTCCACACAACATTTTGATCCCCTTACAAAAAGCTCTGTAAAAACTATAACCTGAAAGCTGCTTTTCTACTTTGTAAATGAATCAAACCTTGCCCTCCTTCTTCCTTTGGCAAAAACAAAACACTCTGAGGAACCCAATGCAGTCTGTACCCAAAAAAAGTTTAAAATAATAGTCTGTAATTTCATCAATAGGTTGGGTGGGGGTTCCAAAACTGATAAATGGTGCCACAACGATGACGCAACAAGATTATTAATAATAAGTGTTTGACCCCTGTAAGACATTTGCGGTAAAAGCCAATGGCATTTCTCTAACCTACCGTCCATCGGTTCAAAAACTCCTTCCCAATTTTTCATGACCTCCATGTGATCCCCTAAGTAAACCCCAAAATATTTTAAACCAGTTTTTACCCATTTTAGTTCATCAGGTAATTTGGGTCCCTCTTTTCTCCATTTACCTACTAACAAAGCTTTATTCTTACTCCAATTAACCTTGGATGTTGAAATTCTACCAAAACATTCAATAATTTCTGTTAAAGTAAGGACATCTGACTCTCCTGTTATAGCCACAATAATATCATCTGCATATGCAGAAAGTTCATTTAGTTTTACTCTATGTAACCTTTTCCTAATTTGACATAACAAACGCTCAATACTTAAAGAGTACAACATACCTGACATTGCACAACCTTGTCGAATACCTCTCTTTACATTAAAGGAGCACTTTAACCACCATTGACCTTCAAAACACTTCAATGTCACAATAGAGGGTCTTAATCATGGCAATGAAACCAGAGGAGAACTCAAAAGCCTTCAAATATTCCAGAGATACTGGTGCTCTACCCGATCAAATGCCTTTTCTTAGTCAAGGGAAATCAGACCAAAGTTTATGCCCACTAAATTAGAGATGTCCAAATAGTCTCGAATTAGTGCTATGTTATCTCTTATTGATCTGCCAGGAATACAATAGGATTGCTCAACATGTACAACTTGATCAATCACTTTTCTCAACCTGCATGCCAATACCTTTGAGAAGATCTTATAGTCAGCACATAAAAAATGACTGGTCTCCAAATCTTTATTTCATAAAGAGCTCCCTTCTTGGGAAGAAGAGTGAGCACAGCTCTGTGACAGCTTAAGGGGAGCTTTCCCCAAGCTACAGTGTCACTGAGAACGTCCAACAGATCTTCAGCCAACATAGACCAGTATGATTTATAAAATTCCACAGGCAACCCATCTATTCCTGGAGCTTTACCATTTTCCATACTCAACAATGCTTCCTACAGTTTTCGCAGAGTTAAAGCATGCTCCAAGACAATGTTCTCTTGCTCTGAAACCTCTGGCAAGTTATTAAGAAACTCTTCACTCATCATGGAATCTTCTCTAAACTCGCTGACATATAGCTTTGAAAAATAATCTGCAGCTCTTTTTCGTAATTCGGTGGATCCAGTCAACTCTTTTCCATCCTCAGATCGAATACAATGAATAAGGTGATGTTGTCCATTTTTCTTCTCCAAACTAAAGAAGAATTTAGAGGGAGCATCCATTTTAAAGATATTTTATAAATGTGAACAGACCAGAGCTCCCTGTGCTCTGAGCCCTAGCAGATCAGCCAAAACAGTTTTTGTTTTTTTGTTTTTTTACTTTTGAGTGCCTGAAAATGGCCTTGATCTCCTGTGGACTCAAATTTTGAAGATCCACTATATCGATCTCTAATTCTTCAATGGATTTCATCATCTTGCTTGTGACGTCATGTGTGTATTTATTACAGAAGTGCTGAGTTTTTATTTTACCAATATCTCACCATTGCTGCAAGGAAGTAAGTGACATTTCATACTTCTCCACTGATTTAAAAAAAAGAAAAATCCTTTTTTACAACAACTATCATTTCATAAAACCGTATAAAAATGCCGGTATGCACTCTTAGGTTTCAGTCTATTTATAAACACATTTTCTTTGATCATACTATGATCAGAAAAGCCCACCGGACACAAATTGCATGATCTGAATATTTGTAAATGACCATAACAATAAAACCTAAATCTAATTGTGCTAAATGTAATTCTCTATACAATGAGCCCATGAAAAATGCCATGTTTTTCCTTATTTTGTATGCCACACATCGACCAAATCATGGATCTCTATAATGACTTTCAGTATCCTCCTTGAATGCATATGTGGCTCCAAGTGAGTCCTAGCTTAATCATCAACTGTACAATTAAGTCACCTCCTAAAATCAAGTAATCTGTTGACTTAACAGCGTACTCGCTAACTTTTCTAAAAAAAAATATATCAATCATTTGGAGACACTGGAGCATACACATTTAATAATGTTAACTTCATATTTTCATACTTAACAATGACCTTTAACAACCCCCAAGTACAATATCATCTATTTCAATAGAAACTGGAAGAAAGTTTCTTGAGAAAAGAATCGCTACTTCTGAGCTCAGTGAGGTCTTATGACTCAGAACAACATTCCCATCCCATTCTTTCTTCCAGTCAACTTCAATATCAACACTGCTATGAGTTTCTTGAGCAAACACTATGTCAATGCATTTAGATTTAAGAAGTTCAAAATACCTCACCCTTTTTTCATATCCCTTGCACTATTAAGGTTCAAAGATGAGATTTTAAGGTTACTTATAGTGGCACAAAAAAAGATCCACAAAAAATTGAATATACAGCATCGTATCTGCTGTTTTTTTATCCTTCAGGTACAACATTAAACTCAAGCTCTAATTTCCTACATCAGTTTTCGCAGTCTATACACTTCAGTGTCCCTTAAGACATCAAGAGTCCTTTGTCTCATTAACAATTTAGCTGAATCAACAAACAACTTTCTATCAGGGAAGAAAATCCTCCATAACCACATCCCGTTTCCCTTTGGTTACTTCTAAAAAACTTCTAATCTGTTCAAGACCGTACCCATTAGTTCTCTGGCCGTCAGGAATAGAAGAGTCGGATGCCTCTCTATCACTATCAGAATCAGATAAAACATCCAACTTGCTCTCTCTTCAACCCTTCTCTTTTACCTGCATCTTTTTAGGTTTTACCCCTTTAGAGTCTTTAGGTTTTCTTTTGGTATTTGGTGCCTTAAAAATACTTTCATCATCCCTGAACATATTTCCTTCACTATGGACTATTTCATCCACATCCATTCCCTGCTTCTTGTGTAGTCGTTTGGCTAACTTCCTCACACACTTCAGCAAAAGTAGAAGTAGAGGCAACCTCACTGTTTTCTTGGTTAAGTATTTCACACAGTGAAACAGTTGGACTCCTTTTGCTCTTGTTCATTAACTGTTGGAGCTCCTTCCGCTGCATTACCTGCTGAAACACCTTCCCCTTCATTATCTGCTGAAACTCCTCCCAAGGTTTCTGCTGAAGCCCTTCCCCTGCGTTTCAGAAAGCTGCACAATCTCAGGCTCTTTTTGAACCTTTTCAGGGCAATTATGGACTGAATGCCCTTCCTGATTGCACCCAAAACACCTGAAATTTCATCACTATGTTCTGCTCCTCATTCTCATTTTTTAGAATCATATACACCCGTCTTCAAAATGAAACAACATGCCTCAACTTCGCTGGCAAGTAGGCGAGTAGTCTCAAAAAGGACAATCACTAGAGTCTACTACAACCCTGCACTCAGATGTTGCGAACGAAGAATCACTCCACTCCAGAAGAGACACCTTTAAGCCAGACTGAAGTATGCTAAGGACAACCTGGAGAAAGATTATGCATAATAGCAGTGTGTCCTTTGGTCAGATGAGATGAAACTAGAGCTCCCTGGCCACAGAGATGATGCTTATGTCTGGAGAAAGAAGGGAGAGCCGTACAACCCAAAAAGTGTCCCCACAGTGTAACACGGTGGTGAGAGTATTATGCTGTAGGGATGCTTCAGTGTCCCTGGAACTGGGAATCATGTCCATGTGGAAGGAGTCATGAAGAAAGAAGGATATGTGGATATTTTGAAAACCTCAAGTCGTCAGCAGCAAAACTGGATCTTGGTTGTTGCTTTGTCTTCCAATACAACAATGACCCAAAACATGCAGCTGTTGTTGCAATTTGGTGCTGTATAAATTAAACTGAATTGAACTGAATCTTTATTTTACAATATAAAGCATTGTGAGGCAACTTTTGCTGTGACTTGGTGCTATATAAATAAAACTGAATTGAACTGAATTCAAACATATGTTGCTCCTGGTGAAAAACTACTTCCAAAAACCAAAGTGAACATTACAGACGAGCCAGTACAAAGCGCTGACTTGAATCCCATTGAAAATCTAGGGGGTGAACTGAAGACCAAGGTTTACATCGTTACCTTCATCATACAGACCATCTTTGAAAACAAAAATGTGATTTAAACATCTGAACAGTTTGAATACTCACCAATGCTATAGAGCAAGGGTCTCAAACTTAAATGAGCTGTGGGCAACTGCTGGCACTGTCATCTCATGTGAGGGCCACTTTAGTGTTAAAGTAATACAAAAAAACAAACAAAAAAAAACCAAGAAAACACCCATCAAATTTTTCCAAAACTGTAGTTTTTGTTTCTTTGGTTTTTTTTTTATTTCAAACATTGTATAACAAGACAAAACTGCAAACGTGAATGCAAATTTTTTTCTCACTCTTAACTAACTGAAGCCTTTCATTGAACTACCAAATAAACAAATTGGCACTATCTTTTTGGCCAGACACGTGGCACAAATGACAAAAATGCAGACATAAGTGTACACATTGGTTTTTGATTGCTAGTGACAATTGTTTTCTTTACAACTAACTAACAGAGCCAATCCCTCAACATGTTTGTACTTTCTGCTCATGTTGCCTTCATATTAAATCATTTTTTGCGTTTTAAAGGACTTATTTTAACATTGTACTCAACAACAAACAAATCCCCCCTAACAAAACAAGTAACTTCAAGGGTCAAATTGCATTATATTTCTTCACATCAATATACGGGCTACAGTTAGGGGTGACGTGGGCCACAAGTGGCCCCTGGGCCGCGAGTTTGAGACCCAGTGGCAGTCAGAACAAAGTGGAGTGAACAGCATCTGTAAAATATCAGATATTTTACAGCATCTGTAAAATATCTGTAAAATTATCAAAATTATTCTTTAGTTTTAGGCCAACCACAGAGAGGTACAGCATTCAACACATGCCTTTCCTGACTCTGAAAATAAACGAACATCGAACTGGTTGGTGATGCATTACAGAAATAAGGTTATTTGTTACATATGTTTATGTGACAAAGGTAATACATATGATACTAGAAATATAGACTGTTATTCATTTTAAAGATTCACTGTTTAGATATAGTTAACTTCATTATGAAACACTAAAGAAATCATTTTATTTCAGGTGTATATGCAACTAAAGTAGCTCATTAAAATGTAAAACATGTAAATTAAAATGACTTGAAAAAATATATGAAAAAGACTGATGAGTCATACTGACCAAATACTTATATCCTATGCAGATCAGTCAAATCAAAGCAGTCATCAACAGCTTTCACTAGAGAAACAAATGTTTCTCAGCCAGCTCAGATGAACTCAGTTCAGGTTCACAAACTAGTTCAATCTCAGGGTAATTATTTTATTACTTCCATTTCCCATGGCTGTCTGTGTCCCACTGCTGGATTCTCCAGAGACAGCTTGCCAAGCAGCATGGTTTGCACCCCCTGAGACTGTAGTGTCACAGCCATCACCTTCTGAAACAGTTCATCAGGTATCCAAACCAGCTGATTCAGACAATGTTTGTTTGCCTCAGTCAGTTTGTGATTAAACTACTGTGACCACCCCAGAGCCATCTCCTCCACCTGCTCCTGCTCCCAGGGGATCTTGGACCCAGCATTCCCCTGCACCCATTCCAGTTCCCTGGATGAGGGTGGCTGGGGCCCAGCCAGTCCCTTCACCCATACCAGTTCCTCGAGTGGGGAAAGCTGGTGTCCACTCATCAGCTGCTCCTGTCCTGGTTCTCAGGGCAAGGGCAGCTGAGACCAGCCAGTCCCTGCACCCGTACCTGTTCCTCGGGTGGGGATGGCTGGCATTTGGCCAGTCACTGCGCCTATGCCTGTTCCCAAGAGGAGAGTGGCCAGGCTTCTACGTCAGCCTCGCCACCAGTACAGCCAGCCGAGCACCCTGTGCAGCCCCAGCTAGAGCAACCAGAGTCTGCTCTGTGCCCTCCACACCCCCAGCTTTAGGTCCGTCTCTGCCAGAGGTCTCCCCACACTAGAGGTAAAATAGTAAATGGACTGGTTCTTATATAGCACTTTTCTACTCCATCTGACCACTCAAAGCGCTTTACACAACTTGCCTCATTCACCCAAGCACTTTTTTCTATGCTCTTTTTTATGTAAATACTTCAGATTAGTAGGTGACCTGCTCTACCACCTGATCTATAGTGCTACTCTCACCTGTGTCCTTCCCAGCATCCCCAGTATGTCGTCTATCATGTCTGTCTATGAATGTCAAGTTCAGTGTCTCTCTCACTTTCTTTGTCCGTCTCTGTGTTCATGTCTCAGTGCTTATGATTTACTGTCTTATTTTGACAGTCACTGTCTCATGTGCTTTGTGTTCAGCTTTGCTTCCCCTGTCTCATTATGTCTAGTTTCCTCCAGCTTCCCAAGTGTCTCCACTTCTCCTAATCACCCTCCTTTGTATATATTGTGTCCATCTCTCCTTGTGCTTGGTCAGAGCGTAATGTTATGTTCCATTTATGCTACTGTTCTGTTCCCCAGTTTTAGTTTCTTAGTGTTCTTAGCCTGAGTTAGTTTAATCAGCTTGTATTTAGTTTCCCATTTGTTTGTCTTTTTATTTCTGCTAATGACAAGTTTATTTTAGTTAAACCTCTTTCTGCCTCCACGTCTGCAATTCACAACACCCTGATAGTATGATATACATGAAATGAATGTGCAAATTCAGCAACCCCCAGTACCTTTTTTTTTCCAGTATGACAGGTCATCTGTGAAGGTATATGGAAACTTACTGAAGCTACAGGTTATTTAAGGTCATTTAAGCAATCCCAGTCTCTAAAAAAATTGAAGGTACAGCTATCAGTTTTTGTGTCACAACAGGCATGTTTATTTATGTAAATAATTACTAAAAACTATTAATCTCTACGCTGTTTCCTATGTAACAGTCACACTCTGATGGATGCATTGGAGAGCAACATGGGATTAGTATCTTGCCTGAGGATATTTGGCATGCAGAGTGGGATTGAACCACCAACCTTCTGGCTAGTAGGTGACCTGCGCTACAGCCACCCCAAAATGTTAATCAACATTATTAAACAAAACATTATCGTAAAAGTACAACTTAAAGTCTCAAATGTTAACAATATTAGAAAGGATTAATATCATGGCAGTGGTACTTTGAAAGTTAAGCTTTAATTCAGTTTTGTTTCCTCCACTAAGGAGATCATATATTTGGTGTGTGTCAGTTTTTTAAATTTTATTTGAATTTATTTTGAATTGTAGAAGTGCTTCACCTGCCTTTTTAAATTGATCAAGTTTGAGAACTTTTTCCAAAACTTTTAAAAAGGATTCTTTACTCTTAAAAGAGCAAACCCTGCAGTATTTTACAAAGAACCCCCGACTATCCCATGATCCTCTGTGTAGCACTTGGCAGCAGTGAGGAGGAAGAACTCCCTCCAGCAGAACACTAGGCTCAGGGAGGGGAAAGAGAAATCAGAACAGAGGAGCATACAGAGACCATGATGACCAAAATAGAGGACAAAATAAATATGGGAGAGAGTCACCAGCTTCGGCTGTTATCAGTCCATTCAGTGGGTGTTACCAGCGAAAATCAGTCCCGTACATATGAGCAACATCTGAAGCGGGTGAGAGAGTAGACAACAAGTTAATGTTTGCTGTTGTTTTTGTCAGGTGTTTTTTTTTTTTTTTTTTTTTTTTTATTTAAAAAAAAAGGAAAGGTTTTTTTTTTTTTTTTTTTTTTTTTTTTTTTTTTTT
>VVHJ01012482.1:26246-52659 GCA_015107715.1 Tylochromis polylepis
TTTTGTCATTTAAAAAAAAGGAAAAGATTTTCCCTTTTTTTTTGTGTGTGTGTGTTTTTCCTTTACCTACTGGTTATGTTTAGGCATCACACCTCCAAGGACCAAAACTAATAAAATCAAGAAGAAATAAAGAAATTACTCAAACTATAAATTCAATCAAATGCGCCAAATATACAGTACTATGGAAGAGTCCTAATCCATCTCTCATTTCTTTGTTTTGCTAGGAAAATGGGAAATAGATATAAGGATTTATTGTAACATGTTCAAACATACATGCAAATATACTATGTTAGGCAAAAATAGAGTGTATACAGTTCTAAAAAGCTTGAACATCTGAGTGTTCTTAGGCATGCTTTCTATTTCTTTAAACAGTCTTCAGAAATAAAGTCTTCAGGCTTCTGAAGGACATCTCAGATCATTTTTGACAAGACCACCAACACCACTGGCTGAAATGGAGCTAAAAAATCTTGACAGAATCCCCTGACCTCTTCTATATGTACAGCAATAACAATATGAAACAAAAATTTACATTTTCAACCATCACTCCATAAGTCTTGTTACCACTGATTTTCAGTCCAGTTAATTTAGCATAATTCAATTCAATTCATTTATACAGCACGAAATCACAACAACAGTCACCTCAAGATGCTTTATATTGTAAGGTAGACCCTACAATAATACACATAGAGAAAAACCCAACAATCATTTCACCCCCTATGCGCAAGCACTTTCGCGACAATAAGAAGAAACCTCCAGCAGAACCAGGCTCAGGGAGGCCATCTACCGTGACTGGTTGGGGTGAGAGGAGGAAGACAGGACAAAAGACATACTGTGGAAGAGAGCCAGAGATTAACAACAAGTATGATTCAATGCAGAGAGGTCTATTAACACATAGTGAGTGAGAAAGGTGACTGAAGAAGAAATACTCAATGCATCATGGGAATCCCCCAGCAACCTATACCTATTGCAGCATAACTATATGCTGCTTTGTGGTGGTGACTCTAAAAGCAGAGGCAGTGAGAACCCAATGAGAATTGATAAGTAATGAAATCCATAAATGATATAGATACTGGAACCGGAATCGCTAAATTCTTAATAATTCCCATCCCCAGTTATATTGTGTGCAATTTTCTCCCTTGTTTTTTTTTTTTTGCCACTTTTGTATTGAGGACCAAACACACTTCAAGGGAATGTTTTTAATCCATACTTATATTTTAAAGCACCACTGGTCAGTCGATACACTTGCATAAATTTGGCAAATGACTGGCCACTAATGAAACTAATCTCTCATCTGCATTTTTATTTCAAGCATATGCAACCGCAGGGGAACTCCATCTGCACTCCTGCTGATTTTGATGCTGAGTTCTGTTTGAAGCTTCTTGGAGAAACTATTACCCTGAACAAATAATAGCATTGTTTGCCACTTTGCTTCCAAAGAGAGAAAATACAGAACTTTCCTCCTCCCCTCCTTTGTGCAAGTATGAATTAGCTCAAGCAGATTTTGGGGGGATGATTTGAATATGAAATGTTTATTTTAAAGTGAATATAGGTTTACTTTTGGGTTAGGGGACAGGTATAGTATGGTTCTGATATTTCCCATATTTCTGATATATATATATATATATATATATATATATATACATTATTCATATGACCAAGACATCTTGATCCAGGGCATAATCCATGTGTGACGCTTGTCTTTCATATTTTTGAGAACTCCTGTTCTTGACATCAAAGTCTACTGGGATTTGTGTTGCCATGGCAAGAGTACCAGTGGGTCAGGGATCACAGGGGGGCCTGGAGTTGTGATTGACAGGCTGGCTTACATTTCTAGGAGCAAGTGAAAATCCCAAGCGTGTCCTTAGGCAGAGGGGACTTGACTGGCCAAGGGGTCCGACCCACAGTCAGCTGCCAACAGCAATTCATGAATGTGGCTGCTCTCAGAGACTCAAGCTGCAAACTGTACAACACAGACTTTCCTGATACATCTTAATGTAGAAAGAAGGCACAGTCTGTATCACCATATTTTCTGTGGTGACTGTACATAATTACGGGTCTCATTTTCAGGCTGCATGTCCTTGAATTTTTAAAAAACAAATGAGTGAAAAGACTGGGTGGCCTCTAAAAAAAAATGAAGCAAGTACAGGAGGCAAGCGTCTGGTTGATTTCTTAGTCGGATAGGATGAAAGCAGTACTGTCTTGCTTGGCTGACTTAATAAGATGCCTGGCTGCAGGCCAACCATTTTATCAAATATATTTTCATCCCTGTCAGAACATTTAGCCTCATAAAATACCCTCTAGCATAAAGTAATGCCCAGAGCTTTCATAATGCCCTCTTGTGTTAGGAACCTCTAGCATTTAGGCTATGGTTAATAAAAAAGAAACACTGCAATTTTTAAAAGTCCTTCCTTTGAGGCATGGCAGGTGTTTAACTGTGTCTTGAAAGAGTTTTTTTCTCACAAAAAAACAGAGGTGGTTAAAGTGGAGCTCCACAGCTGGGGAGATACAGAATGAGCTTTGAGTGTTCTAGACCAATTTCCACAACACAGACCATAAAACACAGACCAACACAGACCCATCAAAGCCTCTCAGTGGAATCTTGAGGCGCTTGGCTAAAAGCAACCCAAACTCAGGACTCTCAACCCTGGTGGGGCTTGGCTTCTAAAGATGTTGATGGATTCCAAAAAACTGGAACAGAGGACATCTCCTTGAGCTGCAGGCTGCTTCCTAGGACTGCTAGGACTGGCTTTGGTGTCAATGCCCAACCTGCGTTCTGACTTTCACAAAAACTTTCTTCCCTGATGAGGGAGCAGCATCCATATCTGACTTCGTGGCCCTCTGAGTCACACAGCATGTAGCAAGTGTTCTCCAATTGCTCGTTGGCCTACTGTGACTCAAGCGGTGTCTCTGGAAACAGGCTGTCCGCCTCTGCACAGCTGTCCTTGTCCTAATGAGACACTGGTGCAAAGCTTCACACTCTTACTATGCAGGCAGAAAGTCCCTTGACACAAGGATTAGATCTAGCGTGCAGTACACTTAGTACTTTTGCTCCCCAAGCCACTCTTTTTTTTTATCATTCACGTTCAAACCTCCAGCTGAAAATGCAAGCCTTTGTTTTTATTGTAATATTGATGAACTTTTTTATGGTGTTCATTAGATTGCTGAGAATCAAGCCCAGAATCTAAGTTGTCATGGATACACATCCTAAGAGGCAGCAGTCATGTTTGTGGGCCCCATACAAAATGGTGCAATAGTCCTTTTACTTTTAGTTCTGTTTTATTTTATTTTCTCTTATCATGTCACTATCACTCGTAATTTGAAATATTGGAGATATGCAGCAGAACAGCTTAACAATACATAAAAGCACACAAATTGGTTACGTGGTTCAGCCAGGCGTTGCAGCATATTCTGTCAATACATGCAGAACAGACATCATCTCCCAGAGCTAAGTTGGAAAAGCAGATCCTCATGAAAATGCATACCTCTACAGCCTTTTGGATCCTTGCTCATACACAAAATACATTTTGCCTGCGGCTTCCGAGTAAGCCCTGTCTACATTATACATCTATAATTATAGCTTTCTAAGCGTGGCACACATCAATTCCATCCTCTGTCTTAAGCATGAAAAGGAGAAGTGAAAAGAAAAATCTATCTGAACATCAGTCCTGTTAGTCTTAGGTTTTCATCATTCATCCACATGGCCGTGCCAACAAAATATTCAGTTTCTCTATCCCCATGTAGTGTCAGTCTCAAGGCCCACATTCTGTTCAATTGGAAAATGATTTTTCTTTGGGGATGAAGTGGACAGGGCAAGGATGTATTTGGCTATAAATCACTACTGGCAGGAGGCAGAGAGAGCGTTTATTTGGCAGTAACGTAGCTAGCCACATTGACAAAACTGCAGAACAACACAGGAGCCAGATGCTTGTATTGCCTCTAGTGTATGAAGCAGTATGTTGACTATGACTACACTTGGCAGATACAGCGCATTGGACTAAAGGGCAAAATTGGCAAGGGCTAAGAATCCAACCAGAGCAGTATGAAAAAAAAAATCCTCTTGTCTTTTTAGAAAATACAGCACTATGCCTGCCAGTTGTAATTCTATGCAAATAAGTCACAGAATCATTGTTAGAATCAACAAGTATTAGAAAACATGTCAAGCTACAGTGAACTGGGAGCCCATTTTCTTCATGAGTAATGACAGAAGCATGTCTCTGCATCCTCTACTTAATTCTATAATTAATTCCAAGGAAGTTTGGGATGACCTCTGCAACCTTGTACTGAAGGAAGTATTCCTCTCTGGTAACCATTTTGTAATACCAGAACTATAGTCATCCGCTACAGACAGCTAGTGTGGTTTTTTGTTTGTAAGCTAGCAGACAATGAGACTAATAGCCTTTATTGGGAAAAAGTCAACAGGGTGGTCAAGACCCCTGGATGACTCCATGCAAAACACGAGCTACAAGGGCCCCCATTGAGAGTCAAGCTCATAGGCGAGCTGACCATGAACTCCAGCTTGACAGCTGCTGTTTGTCCATGCGACATTCCCATCACTCTGTGACAGTAGAGTGTTATCAATCAGCTACTGAGGACACAGTGGGAGAAAATGTTTAAGGCAAAAAAGGACTGAGGGGAAATAAAGAAAGACAGACTCTGTGGCTCAGGAGAAAGAATGCACTCATTCATTTTTAAAGTGAAAATAGTGAAGTACAAGTGCTCCGTCTAAGTGTGCGACACCCCCCACCTCATCCCTTTGGGGTGCTTCACATTTTCCAGAAACAGACCACACGCATAAACAATTCATCACAGTCTGGAATAAAAGGGAGGAACTCATATTTTAAAACACTCCGCACACACACACACACACACACACACACACACACGCACATATACACAAATGTATAATATGTTAACTTCACTTAAATTTCATTGAGGTTATTAGTAAAGTGGAGAATCAAACAGGAAGGCTTAATCATTAAGACAGAGAGAGAGAGATGCAGTAGAGTCTGAAGCAGGATTTAAAATAGGTATATTGTAGTTACACACTCTACATTTTCCAAATGCTTGGATGATTCTGACTAACATTCAAGGTGAATGTTAGAGAGATGAGGTGATTCCCCACTATTCTAGAAAAAAAAAGTCTTCCAAAGCATCTTGATCCAATGTTCAAGCATAGGTCAACCAGGGCTGGACTAGCCCATTATAATACCCTGGCAACGAAAATCCTAATCTTAGCCCAAATAATAATCCTTAATTTATCCAATAAAGGAGAACTGCCAGCTAGACTGTGACTTAATAAGCTTAGACTTGTATATTAACAAGAGATTAATTCTACTGTGGCAGTTAACACATGACATTGCTATTCTGTGATTCAGCACGAGCAAAATACATTGTAGCTTAACAACAATATCCTGGCATTTCCCAAAGATACAGTCACAGAATCAGGCCTTTGTAATAGACTGTTATCTAGCTAATCACTCAAAAGTTCTCAGATGTACTTCTATATACTGGCAAAGTGTTGCCAGCCTCTCTCCCATAATTACACAGAGAGAATGCAAGCATAGGGTGGCGGAGATTTTTATTTTTGTCTTAAATATTCTATATTCTTTTTTTATGATGAAATGTCCCCTGTAACTTTATTTTTTCAATATCAAATTAAATTACATATAAGAAAGCATTAAGAGTAGCATTTCAGGAATGCAATCCTTATAACTCTGGATAGTTCTGTTATTCCCTTCGTAATTTCAGTGAAAAGACCCTATAAGTAAAAGTCAGTTAGCTAACCTTTTGACACTCAGGTCAAAATTCAAGTTGGTGATCTGAAGGACACTTCATTGGCTGTACCATATCATCTCCTTGCATGTCGAGACACGAACATACTTTTGCATATGATAAAGTCCTTCATTCATCCAAACACTTGCCCATTAGCCCCTTCCTTGATATTCATCAGAACTGACTTTTAGCAGAACTAATGGAATAGGAGTGAGTGGGTACATCAGGCAGAAACTGGTTTTGACTTAGACCTTGACCATGCTTTTTATCTGAGGCCAGCCAGTGCCCCCCACACTCGTTACCATTTTAAAATAGTTTGAGATTGCCTCCATTCATTAATCGGCTCAGGTGGAGGAGAAGAGGGGAGGGCAATTACATGGACCTTTGCTTCTGCTTTCCTTGTGCTCTGTCCACACAAAAGACTTTTGGTGATTTTACTCTAACAACTTGGCCCACTCAGGTGGCATGGGAGCACATCTGGAGGCCAGATGAACCATGGGAGACAGTCGTGGCACTAATTTGATGTTGTTATTCTTGTCTCCTCTACATAAGCTATGTTAAATGTCTTAAATTGTTAAAGAGGTTTGTGAAATTGTCTCTTATTCTTCAACTCCATTATAATTATTGGTCATGTTTCAGAACTTACAGTAATGGACCACCTCTACTATTAAAATGTGAAAAAGGCAAACTCTGAGAAAAGCATCTACTGAAGCAGAGAGGAAAACTTTACAGAGAGCTCCAGTTTAACAGAAATACTCTGGACATTGCAAAATGAAAAGGGCATGGCATTTACTTTGTCACTTGAGTTTTGGTTGTGGAATTATACAGATGCATTTGCTAATACTTATATAGCACAGGAAGCAGTTCCAGTACTTCACCATCTATAGAGATTGATCTATAAAGAAATGCACTCAAAGTGACACTTCTGAAAAGCTTACTAGTTGTTCTCAGTTTTCTTTTCTTTCAGAGACCATGTTTCCTGAATCTTACTAACAAAGGTTAGGGTTTTGACTCTGTAAAATAATAGCAAACTCAGTCAAACTTGTCCTTAATTTGTTTCATGTTAGATCAGAAAGTCAGTTGTATATATCTTTTGGAATCAAAATCTTTTCACCACTTTACTTTCTCTTTCTACCTGTTCACCCATCATTTGGCATTTTCTTTTCCTCTTTGATGTCTAACACATCTTTTGTGGTTTCCATCTTCCCTTTTTGATCTCTAGTCTTGCTTAAGTCTCTGCAGTTTTCTTCTTCTTTTCAAGGCTCTTCTGTTCTTCCATATTTGAACAATTGCTGTAATTGGGCTCTGATCAAATTGGCAGCCTGTTATCCAAGGAATAGACTGGAACAGTTTAGGGTTGGTGATGTTCACACAAATGCACATGCACATCCTGCCCCCATTCTCTTAAATTATGGGGTGCACGCACAACAATGGCTATCTTTAGTAGTAACACATATCACTATAATTCCACTGCAATCTCAAGAGGATATCATCAAGACACATTTTAAAAATATATTCCCAAGCAACAATTATTTGTCCATTCAAATAAATATTTCTGCACATGGAATTGTGAAAATAATTTTGCCAGTTAAGAACCTAAAAGATTGACTGACTGTGCTATCCCACAACTAATTGGAGCTAACAGCACCGAGTAAGCTCAGTTCCTTAGATGTGTGATAATCCACTGTTGGGAGCCCAAGGCCTTTGGGACTGAGACAGAAAGTAGCGGGGGTGGGAGAAGAAGCGATAAGAGAAGTATAGGATATAGTGGGTGAAGGGAAGATAAAAGAAAATGGCACAAAACCAAAAGACAAAGAAAAGAGCTGAAAAGGGAAAACTGTTGAGAATGGATAAGTAGGAAAAAGGGCATCACATGAAACAAGAAAAGACAAGATTTAGAGTCAGAGAACAACAAGATGAAGAGAAAGGGAAAGGACTCACAATGGATAGCACAGGGGGAAAAAAGCTAAAAAAAAAAAAAAAAGGCATTAGAAATAAAATTGGACACTGTCTTTGGTTGTCTGAGGGCTCTAATGGGGACAGTATATGATGTGACGCTCAGGAACTGAGATGAGCCTTTTGGCCCTGAAATCTGTTCAACGATTTGAGCAAGTTACTGGGGATGATGTGATTGGGACCAAGAACCTAGATTAACTTGTCTCTAGGTAGTCAGCCCCTGTCCTGAAAGGTAAAACCAACTGGCCTTACCTAGCTGTGTACTGTCAATCTCTAAGGCAAGCAAAGAAACAAGAAGGTGGACATGTTCTCAGGCTTTTACTAAGTACTAAGGATGGGAATAGAGAACTGGTTCTTGTAGAAAATTCCTAAATTCCCAGTAGTTCAACTCCTTGGAACCGTTAGTCTGCTTGCCAATCGATTCTGCTTATCGCTTCCACCACAGTCAGCTGATTTCAGTTTGTGTGCAGGAAAAGGAAAATAGTGGCGCAGTCTGCAGCGTAGATATGGATTACTTTTTTTTTTTTTTTAAATGTACAAAAAGATGAGACAAAGTGAAGTGCAGACTCCTGGACAGAAATAACTGCTTTATGCTGCTAACACAATTTACGCTCTTCAACAGGTAACAAACTGATGAGCAATTAGGCTGCAGCCTCTATTTCTACCTGTTCATGCGATCATTTTGAAGTCTCTTTGTGCTGGCTTTAATTTTTTGTCTTGTCAGCTTTGAGTTCATACCTAAATACTAAGAGAAAGGTCATATGTGTGTCCTCATTGGTAAAGCAATGCAATGAGAAGTAAAACAAATTACTTTCTCCTATTTTTGTGTAATATGTGTAATACATTACTTATTTTGAGTAACGACCCTAACACTGACCACAACAAAGAGGGCAAATACCTCCAACATGCACAAACATTTGACCACACAGCATGTCATTAATTTGTAATATCTTTGATATGCTGCTAAGCGTTGCAGTGACTCTCAAAGCAGAGCCAATGAGAATCAATAAGACAATGAATAAGGAACATCAATAATGGAATCGGAATTGCTAAATTCTTATCAATTCCCATCCCTACTAACTACCAGTGAAATATTAACTCCTTTTATGTTCTCTGTTTTCTCCAATCTGATACAGCACGGAAAAGGTCCTTTCTTGATTTCTGTATTTAGATTCAGACTGCAGAGTCACAAGTAAATAGGTGTTTGTGTACAATAGTCTCCTGCCCTTTCGTATCCCTTGAGTAAATGTCCAGCAGATGTGCAGTGCAAGAGAGTTTGAAAGTTGTGCTGCTAAAATATTTAATCTGATTCCAGTACCTGTAATATTACACAACAGTCAAACACAGGCTTTAAAATATGGATTCTGAAACATAATTACAACTTTTCTATGCCAGACAGTATGTCAAATTCATATGGCAAAGACTTTAGAATTATTAACCTACAACTACAACTATTTAGCTCTATCAACTGAAAATGGTATCACTTTGGTCACATGCTGTTTGTCCATTGTTCTGATTGGTACTCATATAAATAAATACATTAGAGTGTGTTTTAATGTATATGATATGATGATATGATGAGCTCTACCATAAATAAATAGCTGATTTACAGCAAAATTAGATTGGCATTTTATTTCTTGGATTTGTTATCGCAAGCAAATACTTCTAAATATTGTCCAATTTTTCTTTTATTTTGTAGACAAAAAACATTAATTAGAGAACATTTAGAAATCAATACAAAAGAATACATAGATTTTTGCAAAATCTGCTCAAACTGCTAAAATACAAAAGTACTTAACAGCTACAGTAGGAGAAATTAATTGTTTTTTTTTCTCACACCAGTTCTCCAGACTTCACTTTGTTCCATTCTGCAGCTGTTACATGCCCACAATTGTAGCTTCTCCTTGCCAAACTGCATTTTATTAGGGTTTAAATCAGACTTTTCAGAACCAAAATAGCAAATGATGTAGCAAACACAGTTTTAGCCCACAATATTGGTGTGAAGCGAGCATTGTTCAGATAGATTGCCAGATAGGGCACAAAATGAGAAATCCATTTTCTATTAACAGCTTCTACATTATAATAAGTGTTCTGCTGCAAACATTGGAAGCCTCAGAAATCCATATGAAATAAATGAATAACAGTCTTTTTGGTAACAAGCTTCAATGCAATTTTTACTAACATGAAGTGGACCAAATAATCACAAACTTGGGGTAAAGTTTTCCTTTAATATTGAGAGTACATTACCATCATATGCACCTGACATGCAAGTGCCTCTGAATATAGAAATAGTGATGACCTGTGATTTTTCTCTTTCATGGAGAGTATTGCAGAATGGCTAAAAGAAACTGGTGGTGTTCCATTGAAAGTCACAATAACAAATAGTAAGATGAACAGGCAGACAGATATTTGTATGTGGATCATCTTCTCCTTTCAGATAGGTCAATGTTCAATTATGTAACTACAGCCTCCATAAAAATCCTTTAATTTAAAAATATTAGAAAAAAAAATCTTCCTTTGATCCTTCCTTTGTTTCTTCCTTTGTTCCTCCCTCAGAAAGAGAGAGGCACTGGTGCACGTGGTATTTTATGGGAGAGTGAAGGCTTTTCTCTTTGGCTGCTTCTCTTTAGGCCAACGTTGTTTTATTCCATTGAGGTGCTAGTTTTCCTTCGGCTCATATGTAGGTAAGGTCTATTCCATACAGTTCATTCTCCTGTTTTTGCCCATTTTTTCATTTGTTTTGTTGCGCATTTTCTATTTTCAAGAAACTAAATTGATTTCATTTAACACTGTAGCATTTCACATTCAACATTAACGTTTCATCAACTGGTCATTACCAGTTATTACACTAAAAATGTTTTGTGTCATAGTTGCGATTGAAGAAAGTCATGAAATCAGTTTTCTTTCATGCAGTGTACCATTTTGGACATTTTCAGTTGGCTTGCTGTTCCTCCTTTTCCATGTTAAGGCATTAACCCTGGTAAGATAAACAGCAGCACAACTTTAATCTTTTCTATGCTTCCTGTTCTTGCACTGTAACACCTGCCTGACTTTGCATCTTGTAGCAGTGCGATTTGGTTTGTATTGCTCTTAGATGGCAGAAAAGATGGACCTAGCCCACATCACATCACCGATATATTTGTGATGTTTCCTTATTAAGCCTTGAGTTGAGTGTTTTCTTGTTATGAGTGGGAATAATCTAGTGGTCAATGACTTCCCATTAGTGTTAATGTCCAGGGGTGTTGTTTAAACATTAATACAACCAGTTCCTGTACTGTAACTATACAGTTTAAGGAAAGTCATGCCTCAAAAACCAGATCTGTCTCTTAATAAATAATAAAGTTATTGGGTAAAAATGCTCAAAATCTAGTTTAATCATAACAACATTTTCTGAGTTTATTTATTGTAAACTAAGGTTGTATTTAATTTCAATTAAACTGGCGCTCTTTTAATTAGGTATACTATATTAACTTCATGTTACTTATCATCTTTGAGTATTGAACACTCAGTATAAATAAGTTAGTTGAACTCACTCTTCTTAAGCGAACCTTATTTTCTGAGAGAATGAGATTGCTGAGGTTTTTTAAATAAAGCCAACTTATCAAATGTTACAGGGTACAAAAATAAATACTCTTGAAAAACACTGAGAACACACTTAACATATCAAGATCTTTTATATTGACATTTTTTTACTGACATATATAATGTGATTTGTTGTCAACAAAATGATGTAACAAAAAAAATCATCATTTCTTGAGGGCTGGATTCAAAATCACAAGTATTCCCTTAGCTTTTTGGGCAGTATATTTATCACCTTTTTATACTTAACCTTTCAGCCTTTATTTGTCTGCAGCTGTGTGCTCTTTGTGTCTACCCTGGCTACCTTTGCTGTCATGGTGGGATCAACAGAGGCTCCTGTCCTGGCTCGGGCTTCTTCCCTTTCAGCTGATACAGCTGCTTGGCACAGCTGAACAGATGTCACTTCAGCATTATCATAATCCCCATCCCTGTCCCTCTCTCTCATCCCATCCTCCCGCATTCTTCATGTTGCTTTTTGGCACTTGTTTTTGCTGTGTCATACATATCCATTACCAGCTCTTTTGTTCCGCTCCTTTGCGTCACTTTATACAAGTAAGCACATCTTGTATCCAACACTGAAGTCATCAAGCCTAAAACCCCCGATCATTAACAAATTAAGCTATTAACGATCGAGTGTTGCCCAAGATTGTTTTTTTAATGACAGTTAAAGTTGATCTGGGTTAGTGGTGCATTCTGGAACTCGTATTGAATGCAACATTAAACACAGTAGAAATACTTTCAGGGCCTAATTCAAGCAAATGTATTCTTGGAGCTACTCTAATTACATGAAGGAGATACATTATTAATCCATGTACATTATTATACATAATGTTTTCCCTGTTCCCAGCTTCTGGGGTTCAAGCACAGTTTATCCTGAGTGATTTGCGTAAACCTTCATGTGTAAATGAGCTTACAGAAATGGCAGCAATTTGTAACTTGGATGTTATTTAGCATGTTTACAGTTCTACTGATTCTTGAGGAGGCTGCAGGCCTTTACTGCGACATTTTTCCACCTTGTCATTAGGTACTGCTAATGTTATTTCATAGGCCAGTGTTTACTCCCCTGGAAATGAACAGGGTTATTACCGTACCACCAGTCAAACCCAGAGGGATATATTATGGAAATTACAAAACTGAATAGAAATAGCTTATCAACATAAACAGTTGGCTGAGAAAAAGCACAGTTTAAAAAGAAGCAAATCTTGCCTGAATTGAAAAATAATCAGAGTTAACTGTATGTATCCAACCCAGACTTTCTCCAAACTGGTCACAAGGTTTACACCAATCATTCGATGCAAGTCTCATATTGATTTCACCCAAATCAATATAGGAGTATGCTAATTACATTTAGCATGCATTTCTAGAGGTAGAACAGAAGCAAAGATGTCAGGGAAGCTATAGATGTAACACAGGGGTTATATTTCACTATTATTGCAATAGTGATACAAGTAGCAACCATATAGTCACATTTAAAATGATATTTTTTTTCACTACATTCCATATGTGTGTAGTTGCTCACAAAATATCCAAAATACCATGTCTGAACCACATCTGTGTAATGGACTACATGCGACATCTGCTCCAGTTTTAATCTCTGCTGATGGTTTTAATCATTAAATTAAGCTAAACACAACCACACTGCTATATTTTAAAAAGGTAGACAGCATGTTCTACAGCCATTGGTCCACACTTTTTATTCTTATGGTGGTATCGACAATATTTTCTGCTGGGGTGATGTCAGCCATTAAGAAGGCCTACTTCACATTGTGAAGGAGCAGCTGCAAGCTAAGTACAGCTCCACAACACTGGTAGCAAACCCCTATGGGAAGAGTGACGCTGGTGCAAAAACTCACTTTTAGTTCAGCTAAAGCTGCCATTCCAAGGCAAAGCTTGCTGCTTGCTATGTGGTGGAAAATGTGCTATCAACGCACTATACAATAAGGTAAAACCAATATTCGAAGAGGTAAATGTGCAGTAGGTACCAGACCATCAAAAAATATATATTAAAAAAGTTGTGCAAGTTAGTGTCACAGAAATATACTGTGTCAGAAAATAGTCCATTCATTTGTTGTTTCTAGACTGATTATTCAAATTTTCTCCTTGAAAAGATTTCTGTTGATCCAAAATCCCACAGGAAGAGTACTAACAGGAACTAGGAAAAGAGATCATATTTCTCCCATATTAGCTTCTCTTCCTTATCCCCATAAAGTCCCAAATGGTCCCATCTTGAAGACCTATAATACCATACTACCTCAGAAGTACGATACTTCACTCTCAGAGTGCATACTCACTTGTGGTTCCTTGAGTTTTCAAAATGAAAATAGAATGAGCGCCTCTCGTGTGCAATCAGTTCCCATTTGGGTTGAGGAGACAGACACCCCCTCTACTTGTAAGACTAAGCTTTAAAGTTTGCCTAACCTTATAGTTAGGAATGGCTCAGTTTCGTCTGCGCAATCGATTAGTTCTGTTACTAGATACAGGATGCTAGGGGATTTCTCATTATGCACACCTTCAATCCCCTTGTGTGCATATGCCACTATTCTATACTGAGTTTCATGTTTGCTGTTTATGGTCTCTCTATGCTCCTCTTTTTTGTCATCTCTTTCTCCTGAACCCCCAACAGATGGCTGCCCATCAGTGAGCCCTGTTCTGTCTGAGATTTCTCTAATATCCATGACTCTGAACTGGATAAACAATTAAGAAAATGAATGTCATGGATGTATCATGAGGCCATCTCCGTTCATAAGGAGTGCTTTTTTCTAGAATTTCTAATTGGATTTATTGATGTTTAGCAGTGAAAGTAGATTATACGTATATACTATGCTATACTAAGGATGAATTTCAGTAATGGAGGAGTTTGTGTAGATTTGACTGAATTATGAGATGAAGAAAGTAAATTTGGATCCCTGGCAAGTAAATGTGCTTGTAGAACTAGCAGTACCAGTATGTGAGCGTAGAAACAACAGTAACACTGGAAGTTTAAATAGTGGTTACTGCAGTGCAAATAAAGCTATTCCTGCTTGCAGCTTTTATACAATTCGAAATCCTTTTCATTTATGTTATTTATTTATTTATTTTTTTTGCATTAGAATTGAAGTAATTGATTATTGGCATAAATAATAGATGCCAGATCCCCAAAACATTTGCCTTTACCTGAAAAAAAAAACAGTTTTATTTTGGCACCAGAGCTAAACAGGAAGCAAGCATTAATATTTAAACAGGGAAACAGTAACACAGAACTAAACTAAACATGGAGGCATGACAGAAGGAGAAAACAGGAAAGCTGAGCGAATGCAGTAAATGGAACTTTAAAGTACAAGACTGAAAACACTGAGCAAACATACAGAGTGGAAATCTTAACAATAACCACACTAAGAATCAAATAGAATATATTTAATAATAAACAGAACTTAAAAGGGTAAGGGCATAAACACTGGATCAAAGGCCAAGGGCCATGACAAGGGCTATGTAAATACATTAGGACTAACACGCTTTGTGCAACCAAACAGTGCATTAACATAGCTAATTGAGTTTGGTGCTTTTTGGCCATGAAGCTTCATTACTCTTCAGCTGAGGCAAGACATGACGTCTCAACACTAAGGCCATCTCCCTCAGTGAGATCATCCAGTCTCTCTCTCTATCTCCCTCTCTGTCGCTCCATCATCACCGATGGCAGGGACATTAATTAGGGTTATCTGGGGTTAAAACAGTACAATAATGAATTATTTCTTTCGTTCTGCCTACCTGTATCTCTACCATACAGATGCTTCTTAACTTGAATTCATTTAAAAGGCTGCTGTCTTTTTTTTCATTTCGTTTTTTATTATGTAAAGATTTGAGGGTAGCTTTGACACAACCATGAAAGTGCTTGCTTTGGAAAAAATGCTGTGGCTTGGTTCATAGTAAGAGACAAAACAGAGGAACAGAGGTCTTTTAAATTCAGGAAAAAGTTTGTGGATTTGTGAGCTCTCTAATCACATGGAAGAGCAGTCTGGGACTTTCACACGGCATTACACACAGTTTACAACAACAACAGTAAAATGAAATCGGGGGAATAGGTAATGTGGTGACAGGTACTGCCATTAGCTATTATGGACACACTTTTCATAATCAGCAGAAAATTCAGTAGTGGCTACATATTCTGTACCAAGACAAAAAAAAGAAAGGGATGTCTAAATATGTCACCAATTTTATTTTCCATACACATTATGAATTAACCTCAAAGTTTTTCACAATCTGAAAAAGCAGAAGGCATCCTGTATTCTTGCAGTCTTCTTGGAATATGAAAAAACTCCACAAAAAACACCTTTAATATAGGCATTGTGAGGTTTTGTCTCTGTAGCTTCCCTCACACTTTGGCATTTAGGATGCTTCTCGAATAGGCTCACCTCCATCCTTAAAAGAGTCTTAAAAGAGGTCATGTTTAGCCAGAACCCCACACCCTGGCTGTTCTCACATGCCATGAGAACCTCCTTGCTATTAATCAAACCTCACACACACACACACACACACACACACTTTCCATTCATCCTCTCCAGTCCCCTTCATCTCCATCTCCCCAAGGGAAAGACCCAGAGTTCTGGTCCTACTTCAATGTCCTGTCACACTTCATTTAGCCTCAAAGGAGAAGGAGGAATGTAGTGTGATGTGGGTGTAGCTTTTAATATATACATTACAGCAGCACACAAGTGCAGTAGTACACGTACTTTGTGCACCAGTATGCGCAAACAAAGTCCGAAGCTCTTTCTGCTACTGTAAGCTCTTTACTAAACTGTTCAGACAGCTGAAATTCACTCACGTTTCAGGTTTTCCTTGCTCTTCTCTTACTTACTGCCCTTTCTCATTGTTCCATCTTTTTTTTTTTGTATTTTCCAATTCAGGCCATGGCCACCCAGCTATAGAATGAGGTCAGAGCAAGTGTTAAAGTCTAAACAAGTAGAAACACCCTTACTGCTTCACCCATTGAGGGGTGCAAATGTACTCTGACACATGGCTGAGCCATGCTGTCTGTCAAACCTCTGTGAAACCAGGGACCTTCAGCAGTAGCTGAAAGAGCTTTCAGACCTTGCAAACCTTTGATCAGAGGCCAAATTTGTGAAGTAAGCAAGAAAATCATTAAGAAAACCATATGAGATCTGTTGTAAACCAAGTTTTGGCCAAGGGCTGATATAAGCCAATGAAGCCACTGAATACTTTCCAGGTTATACTGTACACTTTACAGTTGCCCACTGTTCAGCACACCCAAGGTGGCACTGCAGCCCTGCCAACAAAAACCTGGACTCTTTTCTGGATGCCAAGTTTAAATGAAAACATTTTAGACAGAAGCTTTGTTGTGCTTAAAGCATGGAAATATGGCTATGGAATCAATAGCATTGCTGTGCATTCTGCAGCTTTTGTTTCTAAGGTTGTTTAGTGTGTTCTTGTTAATGAGAACAGATGTGATGAAGCAGATGTGGGAGCCCATTTTCATCCCCAGGGTATCAAAAACTGCTGTTTTGTCAGAGCTGCTAGCATCTAGCATACCAAAAATTGTCCTTTGATATTGCTGTGTCAATATTGGAAATAACTAATCTCACCCCAGAGTTTTCACACATAGAAGTTGCATAAAGACCCATCACGACAAAGCTCAACCCCAATTCCAAAAAAGGTGGGATGCTGTGTAAAATGTGACTAAAAACAATGATTTGAAAACCTCATAAACACATATTTTATTCACAGTACAATATAGAAAACACATTAGATTATTAAACTGAGAAAATTCCCACTTTCAGAAAAATATTAGTTCATTTTGAATTTGATGACAGTAACGCATCTTAAAAAAGAGCGATGTTTACCATTGTGTAGAATCTCTTTTTCTTTTAATAGAAGAAATTTAAAGGCCAGTCACTTTCTTTCCAAGCTCCTTAGACTACCATGACCTGGATGACTAAGAACCTGCACAGACATAAAGGGTATTTTGTTCATATTCGTGCATGAGTCATCTAAAGAATGAGAATGTATTGGGTGGACACACACAAAAGGTGATTTCACCCAGAAAAACACTGCTATCATGACTTGAACCAGCTAAAGAGAGTGTACAGCCCAAAGAAGTTGTGACAACTGTCCAAGTTTATATAAGCATTTCACAGAGGCTGTTCTAGCTCTAGGTGGAAACACAACATCTATCCCAAATTTTCACATTTAAAAGACAAATCCAGTTTGGGGATTCCAAAATAAAGTGACTCTATCCTGGCTGGGAAGTGGGGAAAAATAAGTGCAAATGTTTTCCTGAAGTAAGTTACAGTATGCAAACTATATTGATTATATGATGCTAGTTCTTTGTGTCCAAACATAATCTCCAACTAACAGCAAGCCACAAGTGAAATGGCTCAGCGGCCTCAGCTTTCAGATAAGAAGAAAATATCCCTGAAGAACTGAATGATTATCTGAAGCAATCCAGTGTAAAGCAGGTAAAAGAAATTGGCAAAACAAACAGTATTTCCAAAGATTTTGAGTGTTCCCCCTAAAATAAGTGTTAAAGAACACTCAACAGTTAAAGCATTCATCCATGTTTCTATCCAAACACAAGTACAAAGAAGATAAAATGTCTCTTTAAGACAAGTCATTTATGTGAGTCAAACAGGCTTGCGTAGCCAGATAATTTAATTCATACTAAAAAACACTCAATCACTCAATTGCAATGCTGTTACCGTATAATTTTTGCAGCGCAGAGTACACTCAACTCCTTGCCAACCGTCTGTGAATGCTTAGTCTAGCCAGAGCTAAGGTACCAATATCAAGGCCACTGAAAAAAAGAAAATGGAATTCAGCACAGGCAAGCACTCACACTCTCACACATACCAACAATTCAGTCCAACTGCATTCTACACATGTCATGTTGCTCTCACTGGTTCCTGCACGCAAACCACATGGCTGCATGACATTACGACAACTTCAAACCACGCACAAACCGAGAGGTGAACACCAGATGCTCGTGCTCTTTCACTGGTGTGGGAAATGTCAGCTGTGCAGATGGTGGAAGGTTTTTTATTTCTTGGGGTCCGGTTGTGACCTGTCCCTGTGGTGCGGTGCACAACATCTCATCCATAAACATAGCGGTAGGCGGTGGGTGTTGTGTTCAGCCTGCCAGACTGCAGATGAGATGCCAAGCTACTGTACAGTGCTTTTTATTATTCATCTCAGGAAGCACTCTTTGTTTTGAAGCCACACAGATGTAGAAAATAATAAAAAATGGAAAATGAATCCATCCATACAAAAAAATGCCCTTCATTTAACAGCACTTCATGTAAATGCATTTTTATTGCACAAAATCTTTTTTCCCATTCTTGATTAGTTTCACTTTTGTCTGTTCTTGGGGGGGAAAAAACACCTGGAGTAGAAATATTCAAGGACATCTCCGAGTACACATTTCCTCTCCCGTTTTTAGCCGCTCTTTGTTCTCACACACTGTCACTGTGGGCATGTATTGTGTGCATGCATTCAACTGTCAGCACCAGCATGATGATATAAACAAATGTAATGTAATAATAGCTGTGTGGTTAATAAAAAGGTGACTAAATTAAGGGTTTGGGAGTTTTATTTAGTCAACTAAACAAAGGCACATATAGAAAAAGACTTAACGCCTCCATCATTTATCACTGTGTGACTGTATCTATATTTCTCATGCTGCATTATACCTGCATGATAAGAATGACTGCCTGTCTTTGTGATAAATGACTGAATAATCACCCTGACTGAATCACAATCTACCTGAACACTGAAATTCCTTCTGCCATTGTCTTCTATTTAAACTCTAATTTGGCATTAGGCCTAAATGCTCTCAAATTACATGAATGGTCTGAGCAGCACTACTTGCTGATATTGATGAAGGAATGTAATGAGCAAACTGAGCTGAATAAAAACACTGAAAAGTAATGCAAACAGATCAGAGAATAATGCTGTAGTGGTTGGGTTTTTTTTTTTAAATTTCATTTCTTATGAGTTCTTCCATTAAGCATCACAAAACAGATAAGTGCAGAAACTATTATATAAACTAGTTAAATAAAAGTTATTGTAATTTCAGAGTATTTTTTTTTTATATAATAAAGCACGATTGTGGCTGGCCAGTGAAAAAGTTTCTCATTAAAGGAATATATTTATATAGCATTGTAGAGGGATGTCTAATCATACACTATATTAAGCTCTGACTCTCTCTCCCATAGTTTGCCTTTTGTTCTTCCTGTCTCTGCTCTCTTCCCTTTCCCCTCACCCCTAACTGGACTTGGCAGATTGCTGCCCATTCCAGAGCCTGGTTCTACTGGAGGTTTTTTCATGTAAAAAGGTGTTTGCAGGAGAATGTCTGATTGTTGGGATTTATTTCCAATACTGTAGGGTATACAACACCTAGACCCAACTGTTGTTTGAACTGGTGCTATATAAATGAAAAAGAATTAAATTGAATTGAATTTAGTTTAATTAAACTGATTGGAATGAAGTGAAGTGAATTGAGCTGAACTGATATATTGCAAGCAAATATCCTTACAAGCCGCATTCACCCAATCCCCCACACATTCATACAGTAATTTATTCTGTACCTTTAAATGCATTTTACCTATCACTCTTACAAGAATGAATGTGCTAGGGGCAATTTTGAGTACTGCGTCTTGCCCAAAGACAGTTTGATGTGCAGACTAGAAGCTGGGGATTGAATGGCTGTAGCATTTCAGTTTGTTTCTGGCTGCTCCTATTTGTTAATGTAAATGAAGTGAAACTGAATCCAAGCTCTGTGCACTGGACTGACAATAAAACAGACCTGACCAGCTCGAATCACACTGTCATGTGGGCAACAACATATGGTGTGTCAAGAGAGGGCTAGTTTACTTCACCAGGGTTTAGTTAAAGTTTGTGTTCCATACCTGTGGACTGGCAGTGAGCTTATTTTGTTGCCTTTTTCATAGCATCTAAGACCAAAAGACATGGTGGTGGTTTGTTTAAGGACTATATCTGAATACAACTAGAACACAAAATGAGGAGTGAAGGAGCTACAGTAGATTATTTATTACTGACTTGGGAAAAGATGACTTTATAAAAAGCTGTGGTGGGATAAATTCATGGCAGGCTGAAAAGGCTGTTCTTAATGATGTTGCTGCTTCAGTAAAAAATGTTTTATTAGACGGCAATTTGTATTAGACTGCCAGCTATTGATTATCATCAGACATTACAAGGTCAAACTTCTTGGGATTTACATAAGCTCTGAAT
The DNA here is from genome assembly GCA_015107715.1 of Tylochromis polylepis. NCBI lineage: Eukaryota > Metazoa > Chordata > Actinopteri > Cichliformes > Cichlidae > Tylochromis > Tylochromis polylepis. The sequence goes on from VVHJ01012482.1 coordinate 46,791, forward strand.
TTACATTGATATCTGGAGTATATTCATGATTTATTGTGGAAAGGTTTGATGGAAACTATATAAGGAAATCTAGCTTCTGATTTGGGGCCAAATACTTCTGTATGTGGGAGGGCTGGAATTATTACATGGGTTGCTATTTGATTAACACTGACCTAGACCTCGAATGCAAATCTTTTTAGCAAAACTCCCTCTGCCGTAATAGTAGCCACATTTCAAAGGTATTGCAGAGCCTTTATTGACAGGATAGTCAAGAAGACAGGAAAGCTGGGAGAGATGGGCGTAATGACACACAAGAAATGACCCAGGCATCTTCAGTAGCATTATAGAAAACTGGAGGCCTGCTCAACCAAGCTATCCCAGTGAACATACCCATGCAAGACCACAGTGGATAGCTGTGGGTGAACTGAACTGTACTATACTGTGGGGCCCAGCTGGGACCTGAGTAGGGCACCCCACACTAAGAGTGTGGACACACTGTGGGCACACTGCAGCCCACAGTGGGCCCCACGTGCAGCCCGTCTCTGCTTAGTATGGACAGCCCACAGTCAGCTCACACTATGGGCTACAACATAGAATCTGGGCTCTGGATTTCAGTACCAGGGCCCACAGCAATCATGCCAAAGAAGTATGTTTGCTTAGATATGGTACCCCCCCCCCTTAATTTTTAATTCAATAAAATAAGAAACCCCAAACATAAGGCATTGAAAAAATATTTTTTAGTGTCAGTATTAAAAGTATTGTTGTATCAATAACCCAACCAAGAGTCCAGTGCAACACCACAACCAGCAGTTTTAAAAAGCTGTTGAAAAAACCTTTCTCCCAACAAAAACACAAAAGCTCATCAATTATGTCTGCTCCCCCCATTAAGAATTTCCAGTTGCAAGCACACATGGCCTTCATCGCCACCATAACAAAAGAGGGTAGCTGTCAGCCCTCAAAGTAATTCAACAGAAGGTAGAAAAGTTTTGTGACAACCTATTTGTGTATACAGTAGACACCTTCATATTCATGAGATCAAATCAAGGACAGTGGGGATTACATATTGAATGCAAACATCAAGCATTCTATGGACACCATGTCCCTGCAGTGCAACATGAAAAGGAATACATTTACATTTACAGCAACAAAGACTTCTGTCTGCATATAGTCTTATAATAATACAGAGACAAAGAAGGTTGAAAGAACAGAAGAAAAACCAAGGCAGAAATAACAGGATATAAAAGATGTGGTGTGGGAGGTAAAGTGCATGACCAAAAAGAAAACAATAATATGTAGAAGGAATAAGGAGTTATTGTTCGTTATAATGTGAACACATAAACATTATTGTACACAGAGAAGCAATTTTATTTTTAAATGTTCATCCTTTATTGTTCTTTACCTCATCACTGATGGAGTGTGGCCGACCGAGTTGAAATTGAATTGACAGAAGCGAAAACTGTGGAGGATGAAAAAAGTAAACTGGCGAGCAGCTACAGAGGCAAATGAAAAGTGACTGTGAAATTCAGGGAGAAAGAAGGATGCGCTAACAAGACATGACACAAATGACAGTGGCCAAATGCATAAGCGCAGAGTTTGATATAAACCCTTGTTTCTGCTGTAGCTTCTCAAACCTGTCACTTTAACTTCTCAGCAGCAAATTATGTGTAATATGGGCACCAAAAGCAACAGCCACACTGGACTGTGTTTTCTGATATATCCACTCTCTGAGGAGAATAACAAAGAGGTAAGCTCTGACTCTGCCTGGTTTGTAACCCAGTGCCCCATCACCAGTCAGACACCAGCCTCCCACAACATGCTCTGGTCCTGGTCCAGGTTCAGGTGATGCCCTCTGCCTGCAGAGTGCTGCTTGAGCTTCTTAACACTTCACCTCAACCGACTGGCTCCACACATAGCTTCTGATATTTAAGCTCACTGGTAGAGGTGAGGTTTGCTACAGGTGGTGGTAGAAGGGAAGAACACAATGCAGGTGCTTTGAGGTGCAGGTCGCATGATACTACACAGCGATTTACCGCCCTATGAATCGTTTATAACTATGGATAGTTAGCACAGCATGATGTGCAGCGGTGTCACTGCTACGAAAGAGTATGTTGTGTCAGTACTAATGTCTATCAGGAGGAAGCCTACTACTCTGACTGTACCACAGCTGCCACCTGAGCTAACAGAACCTCTTTTATTTACCTTAAAATGGAAAGTACATCACTTCCTGTCTACCAGTCACAGAAAAGACATCTGGTGTAAAAGCTTCATGAACTGGGACACCACTTTCATGTTATGTCATTGTACCATAGAGAATGACATAAAGGACTTCATTCAAATGAAAATGTCACAGATGATTACTTTCAAAAGGATCTTTACAGGGGGAGATATTCGAAAAAGGATGACAGATTTGGTACAGAAGTAATTAAATAAAATGAAAAAAAAGATTTTCATAGGAAAAAACAAAAAGGACAGTAATAAAAACCAACAAATATGTAGAAAAGTATAAATTATACAGAAATCACAAAACAAGTGTTTAGGATACATAATAATCCTACACACTTCTAGCATGAAGTAATGTTTTGTATCACTTCCAATATGTAAAATACTGGAAGACACGCACGGAGGTGTCATATAAACTCACACTGTTTTGCCTCTTCAAGAGTTTCTGCCAACTTGGCAGAACAGTGTACATAGTTATATTAGATAAGTGAAGAGTTGTCTGAGCAGACAGTTGGCTGAAATAACACATGTAAATGACTACTGTGTGATCAGACCAATATTACTTTTAATAACAGCAATAGGACTAAGTTGGTGAAAGACTAAGATCTGTCTTATATATATATGGTGACATATATAAGTGCTGACATTTTCCATTTTCTTGAGTATTGGGAGTAAGAGCTTCACATTCAAGCTGAAGAGTTTCTCTCCTAAAGGATATGCTGTTGTCAAACTCTGCCTGCTTCCTCACTGACAACAGTGTTACATGGGAGCATGCAAAACTGTTTCAAGACTCCTGCCTCTGAGACCTTGTTTCGGTTTAGCTGAAATGAGCTTGCAATTACAGATCATTGGCCTGAGGTAGCAAGTGAGAGATGCCTGCACGGGCGTAACATGGGCTGTCGACAACAGCGACTCTCTGGCGTCAGCACAGGGCCACTGGTCCAAACCTCAGATAATTATTTCATCTCTCCTCGTGCTTTTTTGGTTCTGCAAACATCCTGCTGTCCTGGCTTTGGGCGTCTTTCTTGTCAGAAAAGGGGAGTAGAAGGTTTTGAGATGTAGAGGGGAGGTGAAAGGGTAGCAACACACAGCAGGCGATGTGTGGGAGTAGGAGGAGGGCAATATCATGATATACAAAGAACTGATGAATGAGAAAACAGATCATAGATAAACAAGAGACAAAAAAAACGAAACAGTGTCTTTGTGAAGCTTTAGGCTTCAGGATAAGAGGGGAAGGTTTGATGGGGAGGGATAAAATGGAATGGGGAGAAGGGGTATACTGGGAAAGACAGGTGCCTTGCATGTCCCTTGGTGGAGGCCCTCCCCCCTCTAATCTGCTAATCTGACACTTCCAGATACCAGGCACACACACATTAGACACTCATATTGGTCTGTGCGCCTGTGTCAGCTCACACACACTCCAGACATACACACACTAGAGACTGAATGCCAACATTAGTCAAATAGACTGAAGGCACACACATAATTACACAGATAAACAAACACACACAAAGAAACACTAAATTAACATCTACACCCCCACACACACACAAAATGTAAATCGCTGTTTCCACGCAGGAGTCAGATGTGTGTGTTTGTGTGCGCATGCATAGCTGTGGCTATGCATTGTGGGTTAAATAAGACAAGCTGATCTGGAGTGTGTAATTTGCAACAAATGGCTCATTCTCAAATTACAGGTGCCTGCAGTATTGAATGTAAGTCTAAGTGGGTCCATTAAGGCCAAATTGGACTAATTCAATCCACAGATCTAATTCAGTAATGCCATTGTAGGGTTGTTGGTCACAGTTGTGGAATTCATTGGGGTTCATTTGGGGGCAAATTGAGCTCATGAGTTTTTTTGTTTGTTTGTTTGTTTTTGTTTTTTTATTTTAACTGCATTGGGCTCTATGGGTCACTATACTATACGTCATACTTTCAAAAGTTGTTTCCAGTTGGATCCATGACAAAAAATAAAGTTGTGTTTTTATTTTTATTAGTTAACATTTTTAAAGACAGAGAAGCCAGTACAATAAAGCCCCTTTTCCATTAGTACCTACTGAGATCAACATGCCACAACTCAACTCGGATCGACTGGTTGTTCATTACAATCGAGTACCTCCTAATGTGCATGGTCATTGTCATAGCAACATGTCCAAGCGTCGTGCGACGTAATCCGGTCTTTAAGTGACGACGTGATGAACCCTGCTTCCAGGTCCAACCTACTCTGCGTTTATTAAGGCTGTTGTGTTTTTAACATGTTTTAATGCTTTGTATCTTGTTCTATTTAATCTAAACAAGCCCCTAAAAAAGTCATTGATCACTGTCAGCCTCTCTTGGTTTTTATTACCACTATTCATCGGTAGCACGCGTTGAAGCTCAGCTTTTAAAACCTTACAATGTAACTACACCCCAGCCTATGCAGCAGTATATTAATTACTGACCTCGTATTGTGGATGGATTATCTCAGTTGTTCTCCTGACTGGAGTTTGGTCCGTTTACAGCATCCTCCCATGCAATTGCATTTGTCCCTAACCATCGGGAACCCTCGCGTTGTTCATCCTCCAGCTTCACTGTGTTTATATTATGCTAACATAGCTGTGTAGCTAGCGATCACATAGCACATCATTATATACCAGCTAGCCAAACTTCAGTAACCCTACAAAACGTCACTGCTGTTTACTTTCCTGTTTTCATTTATGTTGAAAGTGATAGCAGAGCTGTACTTCTTAATTTTTTTCAGAAATCCCTCAATCAGAACATGGTATATTATATTTAGATGGAAACTAGCAAGCTAACTCCCTGCTAACTTCTAACCCCGTTAAATTTCATAAACTCTGTTTTCATGGATGCCTGGATGTTAAACTTAATTGTTACACCTGGTAGACCAGCCACAATGATCGCTTTATTAAAGATGAAAGAATTTAGACAGTTTGTAACTCTCAGTGATGCCACAGTGTTCGTTTGACTTAGGGACCTGCAGCGGAGTTGGGGCCCAGACACGGCTAATGACGTCAGACTTAAAGACCGGATTAATATGCGACATGAACGCTTCAACAAAGGTGGACATCAAGGTGATGATATACCTGCTGCTCGGTCTGTGGCTTTTCATCAGACTCTGGATCATGCATTGTTTTTTGTAGCCATTTCCCTCATTCCTGGGTTTCAAAAATGGTGGTTTTGATTTTCGTGAACGAGATGCTCTCATGACTCACAGAGTGATGCTACTGACCAGCCAGTTGGTGGCATGCAGTCTGACCACGTCACATTTTAGTACCTGCTCGGATCGCTTGGAACCCTGGCCGAGCAGGTACTCTTTTAGTACCTTGTACCAGGTACTATGGCCTGATGGAAAACCCTGAAAACCGTGGCGAACAGTGCTGAGTTGATTTGAGTAGGTACTAATGGAAAAGGCACTTAAGTGTTCTTTGATCTATGAATATTGCAGTCATTGCAACAAAAAACATAAAAGGAGTTCACAAAATGAATACTGCAACGGAAATGGTCACACATTCAGTCTCGTCGATTTGATTGTGATCTGAAGGGTAAATTCACTCTTCTATTCAATTCAATTCAATTCAATTCAATTTTATTTATATAGCGCCAAATCACAACAATAGTCGCCTCAAGGCGCTTAATATTTGTACAGTAGATTGTACAATAATAGATACAG
>VVHJ01012486.1:5041-17848 GCA_015107715.1 Tylochromis polylepis
AATAATAATAAGATGGTGTCCTCTCACTATGACGACCATCTGGGTCCACTTTTATACACCGTGGCTTCATTTGGCCTTCACACGCAGCTTTAAGAGTAACATGAAAGGTTTGGTTACAGCAGCGCTGCAGTGCCACAAACGGCATCTACGTACATTTTTTTTTTTTTTTTTGGCGTTTGCCTTCAGACACTCTGGAAAATTTAGATCAGAATCCAGCCTCCTTACAATACTGGACCACGGCCGAGCGGCCGTCTGCACCGGGCTCATCGGACACGCTAGCTAGCGAGCTAAACGTTATCTGAAGCGCGTGGCCGCCGTTAGCAGGCTCAGCAGGCTCACGCGCTGTGTCGCAGGCTTCAGCTCTGTATTGCAGCAGCTGTGACATACGACACCAATCCGCTCCTCTGTTCAAACAAAACTCTCGACAAACACGCGTTTTCAACATTTTCTCTTCAAACTGCTCATGCTTACATTATCTGACGGAGCGCCTGGATCTCTTGACAGGAAGCGGAAAGCTAACCGATTTTTCCAACGCGAGAATGTTTTCGAGGGCGCGCATCTTCCTCTTCTTCACTCGGGTTCCTCGCTGCGAACTCCTGTACGGTGAGCGCGCAGCGTCCCCTACTGTACAAAATGCGCCCGCCGTGCATTTTAACCCACGGACACGGTGACTTCTTCAGTGTGCACATGCGACGTGGATTGGAATTATTTCCAATTTCAGCTAGAAACGGGTCTTGGTAAAGAAACTGGACTTAAAACAAATTGTTCAGCAATATATATAGCTCCAATGACGATTCATATTTCTTTTATTTGGCCATTACTTTAAATTGAGCAAAGATTGTTTGAACTAGCGCCCTTTCTGCCCCTCCTAAAGGTGACCATGAATGGAATTTTAAAAAGGATACACAAAGTTTCAAATTAAGCTTGTCATTTAAAAACAAACAAACAAACACATTTAATAAATAATCTGGAGGATTTAGGGGGTGAGTGTGTCGCTATCGGACTCCTCAGTCCTGAGGCCACGCTGTCCCGTGTCACCCGTGACCCTCTACAGTGAGGATCACTGCTGTCTTTTATTAGTGCAGCTCTATGACACAGAAGAATCACATATTTCAGGTTTCTTTCTGTGGGTGTGTTTCTGAGCTGTCACAGGCAACCATTCACATTCACCCAACCCGTGGAAGGGAAGACGTGCAAACCCCACACAGAAAGGCCCAGGGCTGGACTTATTGCTGTGAGGTGGCAGTGCTAACCACCGTTTCTGCTCATCACAGCAGTTGTAAAGCTTTGAATAAGACGGATGAGATGGAGGTTGTTTGGAGAGTTTAATAAACAATTTTAACATTTACCTCAATTGTTTTCATATGCAGTGACAACAGAGTATCACACAACTGCTCCTCTGTACCACAACAGAATGTCTGTCTTTATCTGAACGGTCTGCAGCCTGCATGTAAGCAGGGTAAAGGCTTTGCAAGCAGGTCTCAGAACCACAGAGTCCGTCTACTTTGAAGGTCCCAGTCCTCTTGCAAGATTGTCGCTGGTTTCTGCAGCATCCTTTAGAGCTTGCATCACCAAAGCGTTCCTCTGCCTTGTCTCTTCCATTCTCATCGGGTTTGATTCAGGTAGATTCTGATGGGCAGGAGGAGACACGTGTCATCAATTACTACATCATTTAAATACATTCATGTCTTTAGATTAGATTAGTATAACAAACCTCACCTTGTATACAGAGTAACTTTAAAGGATTTGAATTTTTTCCAAGATGACAAATGTCAAAATATCATTTGTCATTACAGATTTCTGAACCAGTGCTCTTCTGGGACACCTCAGCTCTGTTCACATGGAGGCTACTGTGACACACACCACCCATCTGAACACTGCTGCAGATGATGCCCAGCAAACCACGACAATGGCCTTTCTCAGCAGGACTACACCAAACACCCCAGAACGATCACCACACCCACAACCTCTGCTCCGTGCTCTGATAGCGCAGAGAACATCCTGTAGATGATGCATTCACTGACATCTCTCAGTAGAAACCACCTGTTGATTCAAAGAGAAACTCCAACAGGCTGAAATGTTCAGCTCCAACTCTTGTTTTGTCTTTTAATCTACTTTTCATAGAAAACAAACTTGCTGCATTAAGTGAGTTCATCCTCACTCCGACTTCCTTACTCACATCCAGCACAAGCAGAAACTGAAAGACCGATATTAATAAAAGCTATGTGAAAGCATATAAACATACAAGAAAACCACATTTATTATACAGGACCGATGTATTAGCAATTCTTACAACAAACGAGTTCTCCATTGTCCCTCCTGGTGTAAATGGCTCAAACACAAGAAATCTGTGCAGGTTCATCAGGATACGACACCCACAGCACCATACAATGAAAGCAAATATACGAAGAAGTAAGGAATATGTCAGCATGCACTGCTCAGATTTCACAGGTATTTGTTACAAATGGGCTGTTGATGTGATCAGAATCCTTCTGTGATAACTTAACACATGACGGCTTTCACTTTTTAAAAAAGTAAATGACATTCTTTTACTTATTTCCATTTCCCCCTGAGTCCTTCTGTTGATGCTATGATTATTATTCCTTATATTAAGGTGATTGTCGTTTTTCTCTCACTGATACATTTAAAAACTCTGCTGAGAAAGTAGCCAGAAATGCACAGGAGGATAGTCATGCCTGATTAAGACTTTAAATCTACATCATAACCAGAAACCCCTTTAAACCGTACCCTGTAACCTGACGTGCACCTCCTGAAACGTAACGGCACCTTTCAAGCATTGCGATTGGCTGGTTCAGTATACTGTCCTGTGCATTTCTGGCTACATTTTTGCTGCTGCTTTTGAATTTATCAGTGAGAGAATAACAACCATCACCTCAGCATAAAGAATTGTAATCATAGTGCAAATCTAAGAACTCACAAATGGAATCAAATTCCTGGAGGGAGACTGCTGAAATAAAATGTGAGGGAATGTACAGAGACGTGGAAAACCTGTGGGATAAATACATCTCCCTCATTTTGAAGAGATTAAGAGAAATGATCCTTGATAGCCGACACAGAATTTTCACCGATTCCTCTTCTGGCTCACCTACTGTACATCTGTGCTGAGTTTCATCTCAATGTGTGACTGCAGAAATGTTCTACGGTCATCAGCGCTGAAGGACAGGAGGAAACACTACCATAAAACTGAGTGTAGAAGCGCAAGAAAATCTAAGCGGCTGATGAGCGGCGGCAGACAGATAACAGCGGTCGTATAAAACATGGGGCGACGACGACACAGTAATACGGGACAACAGACAACAAGAAAGCTGGAAGTTAAAGATCTGGTCCAGCTACGTAAGTATTACAATCAAACTTCCACAAATAGATATGACTGCAATCGTTCACTTTAATGATGCTGATGGTGGTAAATGGGGAGCTCATTGTAAGTGATTTTATACGACCAGACATTATTATTATTATTATTATTATTATTTATGGCCTACTGTTTCGTTTCACTGTCTTTAACAAAGTTTGGAAATGGGCAGACTACATGCTAACATTTACATTTGTGAAAAAGGAAAAACAAAAAAACGTAAGCGCAATAAAAATTGTGAATCACCTTGATCATCTCTCTCCGCCTCTCCTCTCCTGGAGATATCACAGACCACATCCCATAGCCGAGCCCCAGCGCAGCGACTATAATCGCAGAGCTCAGCATGGTCCGCATGCCACTCATCCTGGAGAGCAGAAGGGTGTCCGTCACCGTCGCTTCCTGATATCAGATTCTCCGCTGAGGCTCACTTAACCTTCTGCATTCGGCTTGGTCTGTTCGATAACGTCGAGGAGCAGCAGTGCAGGTTGGGAAAGCTTCTTCTTCTTCCCTTTTTAACAGCAGCTTGCATCCAGCAATGTTGCACTACTGCCATCTCTTGGGTATTTCTCAAAAACCGAAACATCTTTCCTTTGCCTTCATCATGACTTAACTGATCAGCCACATTTTCAAACTACTACTACCTATTTTTACACTCAGTATTCTCCTTTGACTGACATATTTCCTGCAGCTAATAAGCACATGTTCAGTCATTTTCAAAGCATTACACCAATTACATAAACCAGTTAGATGTTTCCCCATCCCAAAAGGGTGCCATTCAGAAAACAATGACCTGTTCCTATTCTTTTTATCATTATCTCCTCTCGCCTACTTATTCCTCTATTTCTTGTAACTTCAGCTGTATTCTGTACTCTATATAAATGTCTCCCTTTTACTTAATTATCCCACGCCATTTTCCACAAATTCTTACTTTCTTTCCAAACTATACTTTTGCCTTCAGATTTAGACAATGGTATCTGCATATCAATATCTACTTTTTTAATAGCTTCCTTAGCCCAACCTATCTGTTCTTTCATTACCCAAAATACCTACATGAGCCAGAGTCCACATTATTACTATATTTTTGTTTTGTTCACACAATCTATGATGAACAAAAAGAATTTCATACAGAATGTTCTGGTGATTACTTGTACTTCCTTTTCAATGCTGTCAATGAATCACTACATATTATTAATTTTCTTAATAATGTTCTTTTTGAAATCTTGATATTTAATTCAGGAATGACAACTGCCACACGAGTTGCTTCAGTTTTTGGATCTTTCAATCTATCTGTATAAATCTGCAAATAGTCAGTGTACTTGTTCTCCACTCTACTATACAATTCTTAACAAATATCTGTTGTAATTCTTCTGTTAGGCAGCCATTAACTGTTCCCTTCTGATATATAGTGGCATTTCACCTGATTCTATTGTAGAGTACATATTGGCGTTGTTTTAACTGCCCCTAAGCAAAGTCTCAATGCTCGAGCTTGGATAACATCCAATTTTTTTTGCCAAGTTTTAGCCGCTGGCCCATATACCATACAGCCATAATCTATTGTTGAGTGAATTAATGTGACATAAATACTTTTAAGCCCATCAAAAATGCACCCCATGTCAACCCTGCTAAACCCCTCATAATATTAAGTACCTTTTTACTTTTTCCCATAATGTGCTGTATGTGATTTTTCCAAGTTAATTTCTTATCAAAAACTACACCCAAAAAACGAAACCAACCAATCCTTTCTCGCCCTTTTCCATACAAGTATAACTGTTTATTTCCCCCTATTTTTTTTATTTGTGAAAAACGTGACTTTAGTTTTCTCAACCCCATCCTACACCCCACTTTTCCACCATCCCCTCTTGGAGTTCCTTAATGAGATGGTCTACATTTTACCCCCTTACCCATAATGCTCCATCACCAGCAAAAAGTGATTTACCATAATTTACAGACATATCTTTAAAAATATCATTGATCATAACTGAAAATAACATTGAACTTACTACACTTCCTTGAGGAGTTCCATTTTCTATTTTACATGGCTCTGACACATGTGACCCTATTTTAACTTGAATAGTTCTGTCACATAAAAAATCCCTTAACCAACTAAACATATTTTCTCATATTCCTACTTGATGTAATTTAATCAGTAAACCGTCTCTCCAAAGCATATCATACGCCTTTTCTACATCAAAAAACACAGCAACTACTGTTTCTTTATTAATCTGAGCTTTCCTAATATCATCTTCCAGACATAAAAGAGGATCCATTGCTCCTCTTCCTCTACGAAAACCACTCCAATAAGGTGCCATTATCTTTCTTGACTCTAAAAATTGTACCAACCTCTCCTTCACCATCCTTTCCATCAATTCACACATATTGGAAGTCAAAGCAATGAGTCTATATTTCCCAGGATTACTATGGTCTTTCCCAGGTTTCTTTATTGGCATAATTATTTCTTCTTTCCATCTATATGGGAGACGCCCTACTTTCCATATCTTATTAAATAACATTAACAATTTATTTAACACTACATCACTTAAATGTTTAAACATAATATAACACAGCTCATCTTTCCCTGGAGCACCATTCCTGGTTCTACCCAGGGCTCTTTTCATTTCTCTCATTATATCTTCAGTACTCTCTTTCCTTCCTAAAGCTTAAAGATTTCTTCCTTTAGTTCTCTCCCTTCCTCGTTTATCTTCATCTGATAAATTTCTCCCACCATGTATTTCAACAAAAGTACTTGCTAATAAATCAGCTTTTTCCCTATCAGTTACCACTACTTGATTATTCTTATTAAGTACTGGATTACTCCATTCTCTTCTGTCTCCCTCCATTTTCCTGATCATCCCTCAAACTTCCCCTATTTCTGTATTAGTACCAGTTCCATTACAGAAGTCTCTCCAATATGTTCTCTTCATTCTTCTTATTGTACTTCTGACTTTTGCTTATGCTTTTTTGTATTCAATTAAATGTTGAAAACTATGAGACCTTTTGACCAACTTAAATGCTCTATTTCTTTCTCTTTCTACTAACGTACACTCATCATTCCACCACAGAACTGATCTCTCCCTAATTTTTCCTGATGTCTTTGGAATAGCCTCCTCAGCAGCTATTAAAATGCTTTGACTAATCTCTTGATTCATTCTTTCAACACTGAAATGACTTTGAACCTGTACAAGCTTCCTTTCACATAAACTACTAAATTTCCCCCAATTTGCCGTCCCAAACACCCACTTTCCTCCCAACATTTCAGGAATCTGTATTTGACCCATCCTTACCTTACTGACTACAATATAATGATCACTACCAAATAACTTATTTGTTACTTGCCACTCACATAATGGAGCCAAAAATCTAGATAAAAATGTTAAATCTAATACCGATTCCTTACCAGAATTAATATCAATTCTTGTCTTCATCCCATCATTCAAACATACAAGATTTTTATCATCCAGAAATTCCTCTAATACTTTACCATTATACTCTGTTTTCTCATTCCCCCACAATGAATGATGTGCATTAAAGTCTCCACACCATATAATATTTCCTTTCATATCTATTTCCTCCAGTTTACTTAACTCAAGCTTTTTACAAGAATTGTAAAAATTAATAACCATAATTACCTTCCCTCCTATCCATTCCTACATACTCCAAATCCCCTTCCCTTTTAATTATTTTATATGGAATACCTTCCTTAATCAATGTAAGACACCAACCTCCATTCCCTTCTTTCCTATCATATCAACCTGCAATATATCCAAATACTCTAAAGTCCAAAAAAGGCTTCAACCATGTTTCCTGTATACAAATTACGTCAGGTTTTTCTGTCTGATCGTATATAAACTGTTTCAAATCCTGACCATTTGACAAAAGACTCCTTGCATTCCATTGTAGGATTAACATGGTCATAAAAATTAACTACCACATTACCCTCTTGACTTCACCCCTTACATCCTCCCACCTGATATTCTTCATATCTAAACTATGACATGTTGCCTTCATAATAATCTGAATCCTCTCTGTCTTGGACTTCACATCTGATGTTGCATTTATTACTCCTGCAATAAATGTCACCATCTTCTTCGTCACTTCCTTTATTTTTCTTTCAACCATTTCCGTACCCATGGGTTTTCCAAACTGTTTCTCTTGCTCAACCATTGTACACGCCTCTGCATGTGTCACTTACTGCAGTACCCTCGTTTGCTGAACAACTGTCCGCTGCCTCAGCACTTCACATAACCAGAAAGCAACACTATGTTCTCCTCCACAACTACAACATTTTGGTTTTACTCCAATTCCAAATTTTCTATACTCATGATCTCCAGAATATCATTTGTTATGGGGGAGTGCGAAAACAGGACAGGATATCTCCTCTTTCCTTTACACATCTTAGCAATATGTCCAAATTCCTGACAACTGAAACACCTCATTGGTTTGGGTACAAACTCCCTGAAACTGAACCTTATCAATCCAAACAAGACCTCCTTTGGCACTTCTTTTGTTTCAAATTCCACCACCACAGTTTCTGTCTCTACTTTCTCTGGACCTCTAGTCACTCTTCTTACTCCTTTAACTTCTCTGTTTCTTAGTTTTAAATTCTCAACCAGTTCTTTCATATTTAAATTTAACAGCATTACTCCTACAATGACTCCTTTACTTCCATTATTTCTCCTACTCTTACAGTAGTTTTAACTTTAACTTTGCACATCCCCACAAGTTTCCTCGCTTTTTCCACCTGAACTTCTGTGTTACAACCAATCAGTAGATTTCCTTCTCTGAGTATCTTAGCACATTTGATTTCTCTAACTTGTACTTTAAGTGTTTTTGTTAGCTTAAGTGGATCGATTTTCTTCACGGCCTCTTCTTCAAACCTTACAATGACATTCATAGATGGATTTTTTCACATATTTGTTCCCACTTCATTATCTTCACTATCAGTTCCTTCTGTACAACCCTCACTTCTCTTTTTCCTCTTCCTTTCATTAGTTCTTGCCTCTTTTCACCCTGGCCACCAATCTCTTCCTTTTTACTACCATTCATACTATTCCATTCACTTCTTCTTCATTCTATCGACACCATAGCCTGGATTATGAGAGGAAGTCTGCAGGAAATCATTACCAGACCTATATAGGCCTTCGGCCGACTCTCCTGCTAAATCTCACTCAATCACCAACTCCACCAAACACACTCTAACTCCAAAAACCACGCCATACATTTTGAAATCACACAGATCTCCAGACCTCTCCACTGCACTTTGCAACCGCCTCCCGCCATACCGCAATCTACTCCTCAGGACTGCCTGGCCCACTAGTTTCCGATGTCATGAGACAACCTGCTCTATCAGTTGTCAGATGGAAGGCGGGACTAAAAGAGAAATGCTGTAAAGGTACTCTCTCATTGGCTCAACAGCAGGCAGTGGCGATACGAAGTAATGCTGTCATTGGTCAAGCCTGAAGATCCCAAAACACCCTCACAGCATCCCATAAAGTTGATTGTTCATCTGGACGTAGCGTTTACCGTGGGAGAAATGTTTTGTCACTCATAAGTGACTTCTTCAGTCTCATTATAAACAGTATATTGATCAGTGATCAAGAAACTGACCTCATAGCCCATTGTTCGCCAGTGGTGCTAGTTTCAGTCATTATGCAAATGTACTGTTTATAAGGTTGGGGAAACCTGCAGTCAGCTGAGACTGAAGAAGTCACTTGGATGAGTGACGAAACATTTCTCCCACGTCCAGATGAACAGAATCAACTTTTTGCGATTTCCTTACCTGCATGATAGAGCATGCATCAAGACTCCCTCACAGCATGTTTGGGCTGTCCACAAAACATGCTGTTTTTTAAATATAAGTAATACTTTATGTTAAAAGCTTGGAATTTATATTTCGAATGGGATAAAGATTTTAAAACTATAATAAAACAAGCTGTTTGACATTATTTGCTTCATATCAGAGATGAACATTTGCTTCAGGTTTGGTCTGAAGTCTTTTACTCGCTCACCTGTTTCTTGAACTTGGTGCCACCACAACACATTGCTGTAATACAGTGACATGTAGGTGTCCTTATTTATAATTAGTGATACTGACACTATTGATGAGTGTATAAACTCAGTTTGGATGCTATTTCTGAGTGGACTCTGAATACATAAAACTCCTTAAGTCATGTGATCCTCGAATCAGGGAGACCTCGGTTACAGAGACATGTTTACAAACAAACACTTTGTTTACAAACAGTTTTAAGGAGTAAAAAAACTTTAATGAGTTATTTTCATTCAATGTGAATAAACATTTGTACAAAACCTTCACACAATGTCTCCTTCACCAACATGAGAGCATGGAATCATGGGAGTGATGAGGTGCCCTCAACACAGAGCATTATGGGAAACCAGCCTGCTGTTCCAGCAGATTGGAGACAGGGCCGTCACCAAGGTCACATGACCCAGTTTAAGCCAACCGGAGCTGGTTTCTACTTTCCTTCTTTGTATCATGTGACCACAGAGGCCCCTCCCCCTCTAGAGGAGATAAATTAATGATAAATAATTCTTAAATAAAGCTCTGCTCTGATTGGTCAACAAATCTGAGTTGACATATAAGCAGGAAGTGTCTCTGAACTCTTTCACAGTAAGCTACAGTCCTGCAAATGAACTCTTTGATCAGCCTTAAATCCACTCCAGAGAAAAAAGGTCTGCAGAATTCACCATTCACCAGATTGTAGGAGGAGAATTTTATTGTGAGACTGGAGAACTTTTAACTGGCTCTAGATTCTAATCCACAGCTCAGTACCTTTCAGGGTCTCTAAACTTAAAGTCCAGAACCAAACGCTGGCAAAGGAGGTTCACATGTTTCCTGAATCATTCAGACTGTATCTCTGATCTAAAATGTAACCCTTTGATCCTGAACTCCTGTCAACACACGTTCTCTTGGCAGTCTGACACAGGTGAGCAGAGCGCCTCCTGCTGGACTCCATTCTTTCATCTAAATAAACTCCGCTGGATTCTCAAACTTGGACAGCAGCAGATTCGCATCATTTTGGACTCTGTAGTCTATCTGCAGGTCTCTAACTGGTCCAGCACTCAGTCTGGAGCCTCCTGCCTGCTGATTGGCTGTGCCTCAAAGGAACAGGAAGTGGACTTTGCAGAGTGAAAAAGCTTCATCAGGTCGAGGAACCGAAGGCGGACCTGAAGAAAACATCAGATTTAATACTTAGAAGAAAAAGACTGACAGAGCTCAGAGCTCTACACCTGCATGCTGAGGCGTTGCCTCATCTCACCTGTTGGGCAGTCTTGTTTCCCAGGTGGGTAGACACCTGTCTGAACGTTTTCCAGGTGGCTCCCCTCTCCTGACAGGCAGTCAGGATGGCTCGGTCCACCTCGCTGGAACAAGAACAATCAGAGTCAGTTTTTCTCTTTTCTTGTGCTGCTTTTAGAATCTTCTTAAAACATCGGGCTCTGAAAGCTTTGACGTTTTAATTCATTTCATTTTCATAATGCTTCTAGATCAGTGTTTATGTTTGAAGGACACTTCAAATGAAACGTTTCTACAACATTTACAGTTTTATACAACACAAATGTCTCTGCTAGTAGAAAAGCTCCATTTATGCTTCAGAAGTTTTACTGTTTGGGTTTACAGATGTTCTGTCTCATTTTTATTCCTTAAGGATTTTTTTTTAAAAAATTAATTAATTAATTAATTTATTTTATATAGAGCACTCAATTATCTTTTTTTTTCTAAGGAAAGTTTAACTTTGTCCATAATGTGCAATGTTGGAATGTTGTTTTTAGAACATGTTTCCAGAGCACGTGAACATTTGCAGGATGTGTAATGTTTTATGCAGTGCAGATTTTGAGTGTGTGACTGTGTATGCTGCAACATTTATTGCTGAGTTTCTGATATTTTCTAGAAGATCTGAATAACGCCTCCCAACACTTTTTCAGGACATTGTGGGATTTTTCTTTCTCTAATAGTTTCAGAACCTTGACATTATGTTTCATCGTAGTAATGTTTCTTTAGTGTTTTCCTGAGGTTATGTGAGTGCTGCTGGATGTTTCTCTGACCGTGTCCACATGACGACTTTCTCCCCAGTGGCTGTCAGAGTGATGTTTTTGGCACAAACCGCTTGCCGCTGCCCCTCCTCCTGTTCCTCTCTGTTGGCGCCTTGGTTCCTGTCAGGGGAACTCTGGGCAGCAGAGTTTGTGGTGTGGAACTCCTGGTAGAACTGGCAGAGTTCCTGTTGCAGGTCGGGATGATGGCAGAGCAAAGAAGAGAGCTGAGGAAACAAAGAGAGGATCAGACTTCGGTCTCTCTCTGGTTCATTTTTTTTTCAATAACTTGATAAAACCTGTTGGAGTGAATTGTTAAATGTTGTCATTATTGTGCTATAGTGTTTTATTGCAGGCACACACCATGGGAAGATTTTGGCTATTTTGTTTACGTAGGCATGTACACTTTTTATCTTTATGGACCCACCTGTGTTTATGTATGGTGGACCGTTAAAAGGGGTTAAGCCATATATAGGGTGGAGGTCTAATGACCCTTTTGTGATGGGGGATGCTGTCAAAATGGTTGTAACCAGGAAGTCATGTATACAGAGAGACACGCGCACACATGTACACACACACGCTCACACGTGCACATACATACACAGTGCCTTAGCTTTTACGACACCACATGGGTTTTACAATGGGGGCTGTGTAACTGTATGTGTTCAATAAAAGGACTGTGCAGGGTGGCAGAGTTTGGAGTCGTCTCAGGTCGAGTGCAGAGGTTACCGCTCTGAGACTTGGACTGGGCTTCCCTTGCGCAAGTAAAAAACCGATCGATCTCTGATTGTCTTGCTTTGTTCACGAGGATAAGTCTCTGTACCAGCGAGGCCTGCCAGCGCAGACCTAACAAAACCATCATTCCGAAGGAAAATCAATCGATTGTGTGTTCACACAATAACCACAGCAACTAGTACCACAGTTTTTGTGCGATTTTCACCATTCAAACGTTAAAATATTCTGCCAATTCTGCTTTCATCTACTATGACTTTTGGTGTTCATAACTACAATAGTTTTTGAAATATTCAGCTTTTTATGCAATTTTTTCCCCATTGAAATGAATGGAGAACATCCCATAATCTGCTCAAACTTGCTTTAAAACTTGCTTGTGTTTGAAGCTTCACTACGTTTGCATACTTTCACCTAGAAACGCCATTCCAATTTTAAAATGTTCTCCTGTTCTTTATCTATCACTGTGTAATTCAGCTCTTTCATATCTTCTACCGTTGTTTTTTAATCTTTTGGGTGGAAACATGAGAATTTTTCCACCAGAACATGGGTTGCTATCGTTGCTAGGCCATGTGACTTAGACCAACTCGCTCTAAGGTTTGAATCTGTTCTTTATGTCCAAACAAATGCTTCTTAATCGCTCAATTTTCGCTCCATCCACA
>VVHJ01012491.1:5542-20630 GCA_015107715.1 Tylochromis polylepis
TTTGTTTGGTTTGGTTTTTGTTTTTTTTTTATTTTTATTTTTTTTTGGGGGGGGGGGGGGTTCAAAAGCAGTAAGTCACAGACTCTGGAGTAATAACATATGTTATATACATATAGCTATATGTTTGCTACATGGGCTGTATTTCTATGGCTCACTAACCACTTCTGACCATGTAACATGTGCTAAAAGTACTTGTGTGTTTCTTTCCGGTACACATGGTGTGCTTCTGTATATGAGGATGTACATGCATTGTCTAGCTACAATACACTTTGTGTGTGTGTGTGTGTGTGTGTGTGTGTGCGCGTGTGTGTGATATAGTGTGTGTGCAGAGGCGGTAGCATAGATGTTTACCAGATCAAGATTCTCCGGCTGAGTCAGCTGACAGGAAGTGAGAAAGAATGAAACAGGAAGGAAGACGGCGACAAACGATGAGGTTCAGGGAACCCTCTAAACACTGCAGCCCCACCCACTTACCCACCCACTCACCAGACACACACACACACACAAGCACATAAACATACACACACACACATATAGTATGCACCTTTAACTGCTAATCTGTCATTTTCTACCTTTGTTATGTCATGTAGTTGCCTTAAAACACCAACTCACGACCTCAGACACAACCACCGACAGGTCCACAATTCTGTGAGCAGTAACCTTTGCCACAAACTCACGCACAAAGACGCGCACACACACACGGTCATATTAACACAGACGAGACCATGAGGGACTCGAGTCCTTAAATATATTACAGTGAATTTAAAATGACCTTTCTGTGTCACCGCCCAGGATCTAAATATACTATGTGGCTAATTGACAGGCAGTGCTAAGGTATAAAATACTTTGTGGTTGGTATAAAAAAGGATGGGGGTTGGAAGTATGAGCACTTAAAAATAACGAAACCAAAAAGTAGTGAACTAAGGATTTTTTAAAATTTTTCGGATTTTTGTATGAATGTATATAGTCAGCAGTAACATGTATATAAAATTATATACAGCTCATAAAAATTGGACTCACATGTGCCAGTGTGTGAGTCTCTTACTTTAACTATCTACATAACTGTGTAAATACAACAGCTGCATTTTTCATGACATTTTTCAGGTGCATGAGTTTCTTTCCGATTACGTATTAAATCAACAAAAACGCAGCTGAACACCGATTATCAAAGCGACAGTATCCTAGTCAGTTAAACTTTGATGCCTGTTTGGTTAATAGCCACACTGGCCAGGACATTTACTGTCCAACTGTTCACATTTGGAAATATTTCAAGCCCAGTCCTTTGAGAGGTAGGTGATTTTGTAATAAATTAAGAATAGTTCTAAGTACTGCGTGATCCAATAAACCAGCAACAATCAAAATCAGTGTCTGTGTGTGTAGGTGGTCATGTTAATGCTGAGGTCACTTGTACAGTGCGATTACACACTGGAAACCTCAGCATTAACATGCATAATAGATAATGTAGTAACTACTCAACTGTGACAGATCAACCTCAACATTAGCATATATGTTAACTTTACCCGTATTTTATTTCTATAAATTACAAGGTGTTCTTTTGAGGCTTCGTGGTGGCCAGAGTGAAGAAGATTTTAAACACTCGATTTTATGTATGACACACGCTGTCTGTGTCTGGAACGGTGCTGAGAGATTGCTGTCACTATTTTTTTTAATCTTTAATCTTTTTTACGTTTATCTTTGAAGCCTTTCAAATACCAAAACACCAAACGCAGTACAGTGAACTGACAACTGGCACGGAGAGTCTTCTCCTCCAGAGTTTACTAAACTTATGCAGTTTCTTAAACTGTAAAGATGAATTGGAATCACCGCAGTGGGTTTCTGAGGCTCTTAACTCTAACCTAACATTAATCCTACCTTAATGATCGTGCCAACATAAAATTATAGTTGCATTGAATCATGTATTTAAATATTAAAAAGGGCAGTAAACTAAAAGCTTTATTATTTCTGTTATTATTACTATTTAAAATTGTTTTTCACCTCACTAACCTTAGCTGCTCTAAAGACCCTTTAAATTACAGAGATTTCCTATGTTGTGTCTGAATCTGATGCAAACAAGCGTTTACATAAATTCACCTTGAGAAAACAGCCGAATTAAAAAAAAAAAATGTGTGAATGAAAGAATGTGAAAGGATAAAAGGGGAGTGCGGAGGAGGATGTACGGGGGAGACGTTTCTCTAGTTTTCTCTTGAAATCACCATGAAAACCTGCGGGAGCAGAGGAGGGGGAAAGAGTCGAGCACTTCTGGACTTTTTTTTTTTTTCTCGTGTTTTTTTCTCCGAGTCGTATCTCCGTCTGTCTTCCGTCACTTATAAAAAAAGAGCGATGACTAGCGGGAAGAGAGGAACGTAATGGATTAAAGAACTTGAAACAAACACGAAACAGACGATTTCACTAAAAAAAATGCCGTTTGAACAGTGCCTCTCACTAACCTTGTCGATCTTCTGTGCTACTACGACAGTTAATTCTAACATCGCCTAAAAAGTAATACAGTGTATATAATATACTGAAAAGGCCCATGCCTGAAACTGCTACCAAACTGCTCAGCATACAACTAGCAGGTGAGACAGATTGTTTTTCAAAACAGGAACGCATTCCTTTATTAAAGAATATAATGAGATGCGCAGAGAGCGTCTCAGAAAAACCAGAAGATATTTTCTCTACAGAAAGTGTAAGTGGAGAGCTTCCCTTTCGTTAACGATTTAGAAACAGACAACATCTAGAACACTGTCAAACCGTACATTAGACTTTTATAACAAAAAGCTAAATTGTTGACAGAAAGTTGGTTTTTTTTAGTATCAGTTGCACAGTGACGCTCTAGTTTTGGGGTCCTAACCATTGATTTATGGGTGCAACTATCTTTGTCCTCACAATATGAATCGTATACTAATGCAGAAACACCAGACGTCTACAGCTTTGGTTGAAATGTAAAGCGAGTGGAAGGAAAGTTCTAAAACCACTACACTGAAAACTGATGTATTTTATGCAAAAACCTCAAGGCTGGAAATATGGCATATTTTCCTCTTCGTGTATTAGTCACTCCCCAAACTAGGGGAAAAAAGAAGCTTATTACTTAAAAACAAGATCACAGGGCAGAAGAGAAAATGTTCAGAGACCCCGCTGCGTGCAAATGTACTCGAGGTGCTAGAGACCTCTTTCATGTGAAATTTGTGATTCTTTGTCGTCTTCACAAGTTAACGGCTTAAAAGAAAGAGCGAAGGATTTTAGCCTAGTATAAAAGTCTCAAGTTATTTTCATTTTAAAACTTTTAAATGAAAATATTTTTCATTTATGGAGAGCGACGATGAACTAACACTGTCTAAAACTGTTGAGAAAATCTCCCATTAGAATGGTTCGACCTTTCAGAAGCTACAAAAGTCATGAAACTTGGCTTGAATCTGATGAAAGATTTTTCAACACAATATTCAAACTTCGAGTTTTCTGCTGCATGATGTTTTATGCACATAAGTACAGACAAACGACAACGTTACAGTAATGCTCGCTAAAGGCCGAGCTGGTGAATATATATTTGATTGTGGAGCTATAATATGATCCTAATAATATAATCATTTAAAGTCTTTTCCCCACGCATGGATATTGGATAAACTCTCCAATAAGAGGCCATTTTGTAACACAAGCTGCAACGTCCGTTAGCATCGTGGCGTTCTGGGCCAGTGGTGAGTGGTATTTACTACTTTTGCTACATGAGTCCCCAGTATTCTCGGGTTAGACTACATCCAGCTTCAGCAAGGTGCTCATTTTGAGCTCAGCTGCATACCTGTAAAGTTTAGTAACTTCATTTTGCACTGCTGCGACACTATAGCGTCGACAAAATCCACAGTCAAAATACACAGACGCCTGCGAAAGTACTCACAAGCAGCTTTGTGGTAGTTCCTGCTACAGACAATGTCTCCGGGGACTACATGACACACAAACAGAGTCACCGGGTAAAAAAAACGAGACCAGCTACACTATCACAGCTAGTAACAATCATGACTCAAACCTATTTAGCACGTAGCTGCAAAGCTCTCAATTTTAAATTACATCCATTTGAATGAAGGTCACAGGGGTCAACTGATGCTGTAGCAGAAGAATCGGCGCAATGCAGAATATACATGAATTTATCCCCTTAACCTCTAACTTAAGGAGTGAAAGCAAACTGTTTTGCAGTCACAGACAGTGTTTCTTGACAGGCTTGGATTTACTGTGGATTCCATGTCTCATCATAGCCATCTCACGTCATCAAATAACCTGCTAACCGGTCATACTATTTAGTCTATCAAAATAGTGAAGTCTGAATACAGTTGTGCAAGGAAACAACCCGTTTTACAAGCCTTGTTATTACTGCTAAGTACAGGGCATTTAAAATCGAATACATAAAGTGAAATAAGAAAACTTTAATTTTGTTCTTGGATATTCAAGTCTCGCACTGCTGGTTTCACAAGCCTAACCGTGACAACTCCACAGCTGTGTGGGAAATTTCATTAAAAGTCAAAGATCTTTGATCGCTGAAACTTGCCTCTACAGCTCCATCAAGATTTGGGTCCGAGAGATCGGCTCGGTAGGTAAGTATTCAATTTCTAACCTCTCTTAATGTTGTCGCCCTTTAACATCAACTTGACAGCTGGTTTGTAAGCTTTCAGGTGCAGTAGAGATCGATTTGTTATAGCTATAGGTAGGCAGGCCCAAAAAGCATAAATTCAAATGTGGACCAAAACAAAATTTGCAATAGGCCAGATCTAGACCGGAAGCCATAGGCTTGACAAATGTGCATTAAAGAAAAGGTTTATTTTTTTATTTTTATATGTACACCTTTAAAAATGTAATGCCAAATTTTATAAACACTGAAATCTGTGGAAAGTGGATTCTCGGGAAAATCTGGAAAAACAATAACACTGAAGTGGCACAACAACCGCTGAAAATGTGAAGGTCAGGTAGGGACATTGTCCAAATTATTATTATTTTTTTCTTTTTTCTTCTCCAATGTAGCCCCCAGCCGAACACTGCTGTTGACCGTGCAGGCGGCAGGACACGGGACGACCCATCAACAGTTGTAAATTCACCAGAGTTATTCTCAAATCGGAGCAATTAGATATTGCACGGGTTTTGCAGTTTAATGTCCGATCGTTCGACGCAGGCAGAACATTTGGGAATTCTCTAGAAAAGTCTGTGTGTGAAAACGGCTTCAGTTTCTTAATCACAGATAAGAGCGAGAGCTGAAACACCAAACAAAAAAGAACGACAAAACTGACACTTTTACATCGGCTAATCAAACTCGCACATTACCAGTGACTCGACATTAATCTTACTGAATCCCCTCAAAAAAAAATTGCAGCTTTACCAAATTTGATGCGACTAAAATATATACCTTGGAGAAATGGCTGTAGGTTGCATTTTAATATCCAGTATAGCCTGGTTCCTGTAAACTACCCTCCAGGATAGGATGGAGAGCTGTCACAGAACTCTGAAGATATCAAACTCATAACGGACTTTGATTTGCAGTTCTAGAAATGCTTAATAAAATAACTTTAATTCACCCATGCTAAATATATTATTATTACTATTATTAAGACAACCTAGTATAACTAAGCTTTAAGTAAAGAGAGCGGTACTATGTAACAATATTAAAAGATTTTTTTTTAAAAAAGAAAAACAATCAGAATTAAATAAATTACACTGACAGTATCATAACACAAATGTGACTGTCACATAATTTTCTATGTAATATTACTATTACACTATAACGTAGCAGACAAAGAATTTTAATACTTTTCTGTGACACAGTTAACAGGAAACAAAATACAGCTCATAAGGATTTTTAAAAGGTGCTAAGACTTCATCAACGACTTAAAAAGGTGGCCTTATGTACTAAAGGGTATAAGTGCAACCACACAGCAACTCCAATGAGAAGAACTGTAGATGATTATCAGCTAGGCCACTGGAAACTGGTCACAAGCAGTGGTAAGGCAGTAACTGGTGCATTCATATTAGATAGCATCAACAATGAGAGAGTAAAAGCACCTTGTGCTTGCATCTACCTACGTTCTCACTGCTGCTAATTGCACTGATGTATTTCATTGTTCTTAAATGATGAATGATTTACTTGTTATCCTCACTGTGCACCTCTTCAGCATTCCTGACACCTGTTTTTTACGCTACGCAGTGACTTTGATGTCTCCACGAATACAATAACACCCAAGACACAGCAGCAGAGCAAAAAACACAGAGCTTAATGAGAGAGAAATATTTGGAGCGCCCAGAATGTTTCATGTCTTATTCTTTTCGTTTTTTTACAACATTAATGCACAAACTGAGAATTTTTTGCGACAAATTGTAAGACAAGCGAAAGTGAAATACTCAAAGTGAAAACACTTCTCTCCAAATGGGCCACATTATTGTCTAGTACAAAACACAGAATAATGGATTGCAGTATTCGCCACCTTTATCATAATTCCTGCAGCAAGGTTGCAGTTAAAGAAGAATGAATCTGGTAACTGGACTGATACATACGTATTGTGTTTTCACCCACATAAATTCACATATCACATTAATCCGTGGCCTTTGAGCACAGTTTGGGGTTCTGTATCTTGCAAATTTCAACAATTGGACTAGAGAAGGATTGACCCACAAACCTTCTGATTAGCAGATGACCCAGCCCACCCTGAGTCAAGTGCATTACTGTGTAGAAAGTACCAATCAGGATATGGAAATGAGAAAATGGGTGATGATTATCAGACTCCATAAAGTCAACTGTTAGGGTGAAGCGCAAATCTTCCGTAGGCCAAGTTATCCTGTGAGGTAGACTGTAAGAGAGGCCACCACAACAACTGAGAGGGAGATACAGGTTTCCATGGTTGAGAAGGAAGACACTATACTTACAAAAACTGCATTCCGGATGCTTCACCTGCCACAGCTTTATGGCAAAGCGAAAACCGCTGTCGAAAAAAACATCACATGGCAGGTAAGAACACGTGTGGGAAATAAAATGAAAGAAAATTCAGTCACTGAACCAAATTTGGGCTTTTTGGTTGTCCAACTAAAATCTAGAGCAGACGCACTAAAAACACGCAACACGCTCCCACCCGGAGTTGTGCAGTAGCAGCGTGGTGCTTCAGGAAGGTGACTCTGCAGCAAGCATTGGAAAGCGTTTGATAGTTGAAGGGGAAATCAACAAAGCAAAAAAAAAACAAAAAACAAAACTACGCTCCCTGATTAAAAAAGTCAGGGTCAAGAGTCAGTGGAGGGCAGAGGCCAAGCCCAAGGATGTCTAAAATGTGCAGCAAGATTGAATGTCAGTTTTCATTCACAGGCCCGACCTGAGCACTTTTTGCAAAGACAACTGCGGTAAGAATGCATCAAAATGCTTAAAGTTGGTAGAGTACGATAAGACTTTAAAGTCTGTGACTTTACTGCATTTAAACGCGACGACGGTGAATTCTTGCGCAATAATTTCGTCTGTCTTTTACTTCACTCGGTAGCGTTGAATACCTACCGTGGCCTGAACTTATATGAACAAATGATATAATTTTTGTGGAAATCCTCCTTGCCTTTTGCACTTTATGTCTGCGGGTGAAAGTAGCATGTACTGCAGCTTCTTTGGCTTCCTCATTTCACCTCCTCTTCTAGAAAGAGTGTAAAAGGCCAGAACAATGTTAATTAAGTCATGTAAAGACAATAACTTTACTTAATTGTGGTTTCTCAACTACGGGTTTTTAAAGCCGAGCATTTAAAAACGTTTGGTATATATGTTTTTTAATTCGGGCAGGCATTGCCACAGGCGCTGAAGCCTTACTTCCTAACTTAAAAAAACAAACAAAAAAAACAAAAAACACAAAAGACAGTTGTTGCCCTCGTTCTGTCTGCAGATGTCAAAGAAGGTCACAAAAGCGAAGGAAGACAAAAATAGCAACAACAAGGAAAACTCTTCATCTAAAGTTTTGTCCACCTCATTTAAATCAACTGGGAAACGACGAACATCAGCAACATATTCTTAAAACAGCAAATTACAGAATCCAAAACCGCCAACACCTCGATGTTAACAGTTTCAACAAATATCGTCGAAACATTAAAAGCTGACTAAGAGCCGATTCACACCATTACCCTATAATGCCACATTCAACAAATACTTCATAATACATGCGGCTGTTCGTCTGGCTAATCCCTGCACTATAACAACTTTATATGTAACTGGTCAGCAGTAAACAGAGGCCCAGATTTATCATGCCGTGACATCTTAACAATATTCACAATGAACAAAGTCTAGGCTTGTGGTTTTAAGCCTCTCTCTATAAGAGCATGTTTGGTGTAAACAGCAACATGTTGTGGCTAACAACATTGAAATGCTACAAGTAATGTTGAGATTGAGCAGTGTGCAGTTTGTCACTAGAAAAAAAGAAAAATGAAAAAAAGAAACAAAGAAAAGAATTTCTAGTTACTTGTTCTGCTGCCCAAAACATTTACTGCGCGCAGAACCTACCAGTCAGACTTTTAGGACATTAAGTGGAGGCATGAAAGTGACGCTTTTATTAAAACAGTCCAAGTAATGTGAAAGGAGGAGACGCGCTTGCATATTTAGGTCACCACTCAAAGTGTAAGAGCTGTATAAACATATTATGAATCACTTCTAATATTGACTTGCAGCTTTTAAATTGTATAAAATGCATATTCCTGTGAATATATATCCTATTCTTCACAGATAAATGTGGTATGTTTGAATTTAGACTGGACTAGACTAGACTTAATCTACAAATATCTAATCCTTTAAGAAAAAGAAAAAAAGTGCACCTTGAATGTCAATTTTACTAAATTAAAATTAACTGGTAAATGATGATAGCTAAGACAGGACAGGTGTGTTTCATTTCTGTGTGAGTATGCTAACTGTGCTAATGCTGGGACCCTGGGTTTTATAGTTAAATCTTCTCTAAATGTATTCTGAAAAAGTCCTGCCCCACAGTGTTTTGTTTAGAGAAACAAAAAACACTGAAATTAGAACACAAACTGTCTTCTTACCTGTTAAGTTTTCATCACGAGGAGAGCTGTCCCAGTGGCAGTGAAATGCATGTGTGTATGGTCTGCTGGTAGGTAGACATGTGTGTGAGAAAAGGGGAGGAGAGTGACATGGTGAGCGAGAGAGAGACGTAGTTTCACCAAAGATGATCGGCCCTGTCGCTCTTTCAGTCTTTGATCAACCTTGTCATAACGCCACTGTGTGTGTGCGTGTGTGTATATGTGTGCATGCATTTCTGTGTGTGTGTGTATTACGAGCTGTGTCATAGTGATGCTGGAAAGAAAAGAAAAAACACCCCGGCGTGTGGCTTTAACCTCACACACACACACACACACATACATATACAGGCACACTTTCAGTTTGAGTGGGTGTTTTTTCTCCCCTCTCATCCCTCATTTTTTCTTATGGTCTTCTTTTGGTCTGTTTGTTTTTAAAGGGCCACACACCCAAACACCCAAACACACCCTAAAACACAAGCAGGACCCCAGAGAAACCCAAATGCACTGAATAGTCAGCTTTCAAATACTGCAGTCTGGTAGAAAGTCCAGGTCTGATCTGTGTATGGTCAGTATTTGCCATTAAGACAGAATATTTTGTGTTTTTCGTGTTTTCTCAGAAAAGGAAATTCAAATCAGTGTTGGTGTGGGGTTCAGTTTGAGCGAAAGGGAAAGTTAAATACATTAGAGGAAACATGTTTGTTTGTTCTCTTGCCATGAATTAGCTGAGAAGATCACAACAACTCTCATACATTTATGATGAATGGGCGTCTGCCGCCAGCAGTGAGTGAGTACGGGAACACGGAGATCCTAGGGAACCAAATTCTGCTTATTGGCACCTCTAAAGCTAACAACGTAAATAAAAGTGCTTTAATAAATACACAAAATTGATTTGCAGGTGAACACTAGTAGTGCGATTATAGCCTGGCTAACAAACTTAAATGAAACTGTAACTTCTGTGAAGCTGATGTTAAACAATTAAAGCCTGGAATCAGTAATGCTGCTCGTAAATAGCAATTTAATTATGAACTGATTAATTTCACTATGTAAATTTGCCTTATTACAAGCATTTTGCAAAGACTAACCATCTTGCTGTCATTTAAGGGATAAAATATCAGCTGAAAAGCTAATAAAGCTTAGATTGACATTCAAAACCCGCCTGAATCTGTTCATATCAGTTCACATATGTTCATAACTCTATGAGATAAATTCGATCCTGATGATGTAGCATTTTAATTAGCTAAGGTGCTGCAGGCTAGTTTGTTACCTCGGCATCAAGTCAAGCTAGCCTATTTTATTTATTTATTTTTCGGACCTATTCCTTGTTTTTATTAAAGTTCTCTGTCACACAACAAAAAAAGGGGGGCGAACACACACTGCTTTAAGGAGTTTTTACCATTTCCAAGAGAAATGTATAGTTAGATATTTTTTGACTTGAACGTACCTTGTTCAGGCTTCAAGGCCGCACAGTGGGGAACGGTGTTAGCAGGAGAGGCAGGGCTGGCATAAAATGTGACTCAGAGAAGGAAAAAAGACAAGAAAGGGAAATGATAACAATTACTGAATAGGAGAGAAACTCAAAGTATTTGAAAATGGAAAAAAGGAAACACATTCTGTGTGAGCTTTGTTAGCTTATCAGAGATTTTCCATTTTTGTTTTAAGCTTAAGTTAACTTTAAGTTATTTAGCTTCTGGCTTTAGCTTCTGACTTGATGTAGAAATAGCTTCGGTATCAGTGTTTTTATCTGTTTAGCTAAATAAAGACAATACACTCACCTGCCACCTCGTTATGTACATGGGTTCAACTGCTCCTTAAGAAATATCTAATCAGCCAGTCACACCAAGTGCACTTATGCCTGTAGACGTGTTCAAGACACCTTCAAGCTGAGAAAAGTGATTTAATGACTTTAAACGTGATGTAGTTATTGGTGCAAGACTGGTTGATCTGAGTATTTCAGAAACTGCTGATGTACTGGGATTTTCCCACACAACCATCTCTAGGGTTTACAGAGGATGCGCTAAAAAAAGAGAGAAAATATCAATGAGCGGCAGTTCTCTGGGTGAGAATATCTGGTTGATGTCAGAGGTCAGAGGAGAATAGCCAAATTGCTTCGAGGTGACAGGAAGGCAACGGCGACTCAAATAACACTCATTACAACCAAGATACGCAGAAGAGCATCTCCGGTCAAACAGCACCTAAGAGCAAATGGGCTACAGAAGCAGAAGACCACACCACGTGACACTCCTGTCACTGGATCCAGTAGAGCATCTGTTGGTGGAACGGGAGTTGAGTATCATGGATGTACAACAGACAAATCTGCAGCAACTGTGTGTTATGGCCCCAAATCTTAGAGGAAAGTTTCCAGCACCCTTTTTAATCTGTGACATGAAGAATTAAGGCGTAAATGGGTGTCCAACCCATACTAGCGAAGTGTACCTAATCAAATGGCTGGTGAGTGGATGTGGTTCTACTTTACTAAGTGTTATTTTTCACACACTGTATTTGTAGCTACCATAAATAAATTAAGACTTTGTTTTGTCAGGGTGAAGAGTACCAAATATTTAGAAAGTGTTAACAAATGCACTAAACTATGTAACAAGTTTACTGTATTCTAGTAAGATTTTTGCTTCTATAGTGATATGGTGACCTGGCTCGCTGTAAGTATGGAGTGAAAGTGATTACAACAACAGTGTGAAACTTGTGGCCAGAGGGCCAGAACTACTTGCTAAAAGGTCATACTCAGCCCACTGGATGACTTTACAAAATGCTGTCCAGGCTCACTAACACCAGTGAAAACTTTTGGAAAATTAAAACTATTTTTAGGTCAAAATAAGATGAATCATAAAGATGTGAAATACCAGTATTGTTTATCTACAAAATCTATAGGTGTGACGGTTCTGTGCCTTTCCACTGTGACCTGTAATGCGAATGTGTTGACAGTAGAATCAGTGTGTTGAAAATCAGTTTAAAACCTGAGATATTCTGATGAACATGAAGATATCTTCAGTGATCATTAAACGAGAGGCAATGGGTCATTTAATAAATGGTTATTAAATGAGAAAATGTATTTAATACCTTTTAAAAATCTTTGCAATGGAGAGCGGTGTTAAAGACTCTGTCTTTACACCTGAAGTCATTGGAAACTTTGGAGGGGCGTTTGTGATGTAATGATTTTACAGGTGCAGCCCACTCGAGATGAAATGGGGCTGTATGTGGCCCATGAACTAAAATGAGTTTTACACCTTTGGTTTCCAAAAATCTTTACCGGGAAGAAGTTTAAAAAGTGTGTACATCTAGGCAATATATCCTCTTGTATATAGGAATGAATATGACCAAAACAAGACGTATATTGAATTGTACATTAGTATGAATTAGTGACTGGCTTTGTAATTGCTGTGTGAAATGAGAATAGCTTGTACTCACTTCGCTTTTTGGCTTTCCACTCTAAATAAATTACAGTACTGTATTTCACTAGCTGCAGTGTTCCATGAAAGCTGAAGAAAGGTCATGTATCTTCATGACACTGTGATGTAAAAGGTGCATCTGTATCTGTCAGAGTCAGACTGAGAGTCAGTCATGAGTGTGCATGGCGGTGGTTTGGTTTCGCAGCGGCGTGGGGTGCAAGCATAGGTGCGACACGGGCTCTGATTCCCGGTATCATCATCTTCAAACCTCCCCTGTGATACCACAGCACGGCGGCCCTGTATTGTATCAAGACCCCGAAACTCTACTGAGTTTAGTTTCACGTGTCAGAGGAATTGTTTGACATTTTTATCAAAAGAGTGGGTTTAAACCAGTGTTTTTAAATGAGAAATTGATAAGTTTTATGGCATTATATTACAAGGCAAGGCTTCTCCATTCATAAAGCATGGTTCATGTATTAGCCTTCATCATTTTTAGCTTTTTAAATGTGGATTTTGTACCAAGCACAGCATTTTGTCATTCTCAAATATAAATACAAAACACGATTAAACGTCAAAAACTAGACTGTTTTTTTTCTCTGAATCCTAAAGTAGCTTCAGTAACTATCTGAAGGATCAAAATTATGTATGTAAGATGGATTATGACATATAGCTTGATTCTAAATAAGATAAAAGTGATATTTACAGGACGATTTTAAGAATATGAAAGTGATTTTTGTTTTTCAGATGGCTTATTACAAAATCAACATTGTCAAAGGCTCAAGTTTGCTGCTCAAATTAAAGCATGGAGGTATAATCGGCAATGTAGAGCTACCCATGCATTTAAGTGCCGTACTTCAAGCGCCACCACTTTTACGGTCGTTTTGATTCATTCGTACTACTTTAAAGTTTTAATTTACTCCATTGCAGAGACAAATATTGCACACTTTACCCACCTCATATATCATACAGTCACAGTTACTTGTTATTCAACAAAATATGTTACTGCAACAAAATAAAACAGACATGAGTATGATGCATTATCATACAAACTCTGAAACTTCACAGTTTGTATTAATTAAATTAAATGTTAACTAGACTAGAATATATACTTAAAGGAAAACATGTTTATATTAATAAGATGGCAATATAATGTATGAAAATGTAGAATATCATTGTACTCGTACATTAACTACTAGTCGGAGATGACAGCCTTTCACAACCTTTGACATATTGAATATTTTTAATGAATAACTTTTACTGTTTGTTCAGTATTTGCTGCCTGTAGTGGTATAAAAGCTGCCGTTTATCAGCAACATATTCACAGATGTACATATATACAAGTGTACACGAGTACAGTGCTTAGTAGTAATAGTAGCAGTAGCTGTTTTTATGTGCTATTGTTTTGGCTGATGAAATCATCTTTATAAATAGTTCTTGTATTTCAATTTGGAAAAAATGAGATTTTCTATTTGTGAGGTTTCAGGACTGACATCAGATCATACACAGCAGAGTTAAGGGATTAATTATAGCTGTTATATATTTTTTATAAAGTAACAAAGAAAATATGGTTAAAAAAAGGCAAACGATGACTGTCAGACAATGTAAAGAGCAAAACCACAGACTGTTGTTGAAGATCAAGAACTTAAATGGGTAACAAATATAGAAATATTAAATATTCTTCCTAAACAGACAGGTCAAAGCTTAAACTTCATATTTGTGGGGCCAAAAAAAGAAGCTAAATTCATATTCAATACTGTTCATTTCATTGTAGCGGTCTAAACATGAGCCTTGTGAATTTGAAATTGCATCCTCAATAGAACTTTTTAAAAAGTCAGTTATAGCTTTAGTTTTTTCCTCCTCAAAACTTACATGAGACTTCATAAGTTACATGTTTATAACTGTGGGGAACGTACAGAGAGTAATTTGTAACTAACTGCTCATTCGTCTAGCTGATTCATTTATCGGGACGATAATGTCTCATAATCTTCTAAATAAAGTGGCTTTAAGTTCAAAGACCACTATGAAAAACATGCTGTACTAGGAACTTTGTGGTTGCATTTCTGCCAAAGTCATTTCATCTGCCTAGAATCACAACTCATAACATCCATGCCAAATTTGAAGCTGTTATGTACAGGATTTCATCCATCATCCACCCATTACTTTAAGAGAGCCATGGACAGGTGTGTGACCCCTTTAGTGAGACTCATAGGTACGTTTCAGATTCACGCCTGCTGCATCTATAAAAACCCATCTTAAGGCGGTGATCAAATAAACACTTCCTCTGTTCACATCTGTGACACACTTTCACACATACACACCTGTAATGCAGTGAAAACAATGAACGTCATATTTGATATCATCTCCTGCATAAAGACCGTCAACATCTCATGTGATATTATCAGTGTAAACACAACTCTTAAAGACGCCTTGCACACAAACAGAAACTTGAATACGTGGTTGAGTACAGAACACAGTTTATTCTTTTCACTTGACAGACTCGAACATCATGCATCCAAACTTTACTTCTTTTTGCTGTGCGATTTACGAATAAACTCTCCCCCCAAAAATTCATAAAGGTAGTCACTAAAACAAAAACAGCACAACTGTTAATAAGGAAAAAAAAAAAAAAAAAAAAAAATTTCAAAAAAAAAAAAAAAAAAAATCAT
>VVHJ01012491.1:29502-43042 GCA_015107715.1 Tylochromis polylepis
TATTTTGTAAGACAGCATGTGCTTGGGAGAAGAAAAAAAAAGGAAAAAAATCAGCAGTTCAGACCAGTTCAGACCAGTCTGGCCGAGAGCTTACGCTTTCATCTCATTGTTTCAAGTTCCCTGCAATGAGCTCTGGCATTCAGAGTTCACACTGAACGAATGAAGTTCAGGGAAATGCTGCTTTAATCTCATCTAAAAAGTGCAAAGGTGTATTCACAGATTGATTTGTTCACCTCTTCAACAAACATGAGCATGTTTGTCTTTTGGATCTGCAGACAACAGAACATGTGCGGCTACATTTTGTGTCCTGGATAGAGGGGAAAGCAAGAATCCACCAATGACTGTGCTGCACTGGTGATAAAGAGAATTACTTACAGAGCAGAACATGCAATTAATCATACTGTACGCACGTGGACTTTGAGCCATATTGTTTAACGTTAGTGCTCTCAGTTATGTAACTAATATATTATCCCCCAGTGGTGATATCAGATCCCACACATGTGCCGTGCCGATTGTACATTTCGTAACTTTTCTGCTTGTATGCTCTCTCTTCTTCTGATTGTTTTTCTGCCCATAAAGCAGCGCCTCCTGCTTCTTCCTCTGTCATTGAGAACGAATGACCTAGTTTCCTCTCACAGACAAAGAGGAGCCTGTTTAGTGTAGAAAGCCTCCCTCTCTTTATTTTTGCATGAATGGCGCTAATTAGTCATTTCTCCTTAAAAATACACCAGTAAGAAAAAACAATATATATATGAACAATCTACTGTAATACATGTCCACACAGATGTGGGACACACTGCAGAGCACACAGAGCACACAATACTCTAACATACACACGACCTCTGCTTTTAAGCTCTTTGAAGATATACTTAAATATTTAAAAGAATTTCTGTTTTAGTTTGACTTTTCTTCTCTCCTCTGTATTCCTATCACGTTCTCTACATTACAGCATTTTTCTACCCGGCTCTCTAAGCCCTCTCCCCTCTGTTGAGCTCCTCTCTCTATAACTACCCACCTCCTCCTGTCAGCAGGAAGCAGTGGTTGCAGATTATGTAAGAAGGCCTCCTTTCTGTGATAAGAATGTAAAACAGCTGAGCCATGTGAAGAGCTTTGCGACAGTCTTTCCTGTGTGAGCAGAGTGGCGCAGCGGAAGCGTGCTGGGCCCATAACCCAGAGGTCGATGGATCGAAACCATCCTCTGCTATTTTGACTCATTCCATCCAAACAGAAATTAGGCAATCAGCGCATACAGGTGACCTATGTGGACCTGAATAGGACACTGCAGCATGAGTGCAGTCTGTCATTGGTAATTCCAAACGAGTCTGCCAAGTGAATTCAAATTGAACATTTACCTCATTTTGGTATGCTAAACATTTTCCTTATAATTTAGCAGGTAATTTGCCAGAGAGACAAGCAGAACCAATAAAGATGACGACTGACCTTTGAGCTTCAGCCTAAACTCAGAATCTTGTTCAAAGCATTGAGAGGTGGCACCATTGAATATAAGGATCTTCAGGATATTTTGACAATTTCAAAGCCTTTGTGTTGCTGTAAATAGGTTAATCAGATATATCAACTGAACATGCCTCTGATCATTATATTAATATCCTATGGGAAACAGATAAAAGCTCAGGAATACAGTGGAAGGGGATGTTAGACAATATGCACAGCTGGAGCTTCCTCAGTAACGTCTGTTGTTATTCACTTTGTTCTATTATCTCACAAAGGGTATGTCCAGCACTTTTATGTGCCTTTTTTTGTTTTAGCGCCATCTTTGATGCAGAATCAGTTGCTTTTTAGCAGCACAAACACAGTTTTTGGGGGGTTTATATGAGAAAACACAACACGCCATAAAAATAAAAATATCTTAATTTAAAATGTTTAAAGTAAGTGTCTGTGTTGTGTTAAAACTAGAAAACATTAGAGCACCCCCTGGAGTATTTCCCTGATAATTACATGTTTAGTAAAAGTTCGAGGGAATGTTTGTGACTGTTTGTGACAATGTGACTAAATGCTGATCAACAACAATATTAAAATCCGAGAAAGGTAAAGTGAGTAACATTGTGGTTACAATCCAGTGTTTTGTTGGGGAACCTTGGGTCCTGGATACAGCTGACCCAGTTGTCTTGTTGCATGCTCAATCATCCAGGCAGGTAAATCCCAAAAGGTCGATTCTGTTTATCTGGACGTAGCGTTTTCAGTGGGAGAAACCATTCGTCACTCATCCAAGTGACTTCTTCAGTCTCAGCTGACTGCAGGTTTCCCCAACCTTATAAACAGTCCATTTGCACAATGACTGAAACCAGCCCACTGAATGAACAGTGGGCTGTGAGGTCAGTTCATTGATCATTAATATGCAAATTGTCATGACCATTGATCAACAACCACTGATCAAAGCCCACTGATCGTTGATCAAAGACTATTGATCAATGGCCATGAGTACCATTCACAGAGAGTTGGGGAATGGCTGCAATCACAGCATTGTAAGATGGTGAAAGATGTACCCTTAGGCCCCCTCCTCGATTCAGAGATGGTCTTTCACTTTTCACGTAATGGGATGGACATTGACTGATGGCATTATTTATACAACACTGTTTTAGGCTTTTCTCACACACATAGCTTTCTGTCTGATTTTGCAACTTACAATCCAAAACAGTGAAAAGGGGTTTGGAATTGGGTTAGAACAGAGTGTCACTCTGAAGTTATTAAGGAATAAGAAAACAACTGTTTACACTCAGTGAAAGATTATGACAAAAATGGCTCAGAGGTGTAAGACCCACAGCTCATTCACCAGAGGAGCAACCAGTCTGAAAGAAACACACAACAACTGCAAAGCATGCCAGTGTGATTTTTGGTTCTTTTTTTGTCTCCAACCATGGATCTTCACTTGTGGTTTCATTTTGGTTGTTTAGTGTCTCTGTGGTGTATATGTAGACTGGAACCCTTCCTTTCCTTAATTCGCAATCTTTAACAATGAAACTTTTGTAAAGTATTAAACCCATTTGAAATGGTTACATGCAAATTGCCGTACTGAGAATTACATTTTCTTTACATATTTTGTCAAAAATTAAGATTGAGTTCATTTGAATTTGTGAGTATGACACGTATTTTGGTTAAGAAAAATCCAAAGCAGCTTCTTAAATTTAATTGGACTAATTTTTAAAAAGTATTTATTTTTAATGTTTAATTTTATTTTACATATACGTAATGGAGGAAATCATTTTTTAATCATTAAACTGAATAGTTTGACGTCTCGTCTATCATACGTAATCACGCATTCGTACACGTCACCAACCAGGAAATGAGTACATTCACGGAGAGGCGGGGCAAACGAATCACAACGGCGCTTTTGACAGTTTGTTTATTGTGCCGCTAAAACACCAACGCCGTTTTTCTTTTATTACCGAGAGCGAACATGTCACGGAAACTCAAAGAAGAGTATTATCGGTTCTTCACCGTTACCGACCCACGCACACACGAGAAGGGCCACACCGAATACAAAGTGTCAGCGAGGGTTAGTTTACACTGTTTATCTCTCCTTAGCTACAGCGTCATTAATTGAAACCTGACGTAGAGCCGGTTGTAATCATGCTTAATAACTATGTGGTTAGCTGTTTTGATTATTACTTGCCAAAACGTAGTTTAAATTTACATGCGTAGTGCAAAGGTGTTAGCTTAGCGCTGTTCTCTTTGGTCTTTTACATTAGTTAAAAGTAAGTGACTTGGTATTATTATAAATACTGTTCATTTATAACACAGTAGAGTGACAGACGCCCGCAGCTAGCTCAGCTACAGATAAACAAATAACTGTACAATGGGCCTTTTATTTAAGGCAGTGGTGCACAATGAGCGGTCAAATGAAACAGAAAGAACTTGTGATCCAGTTCATGAGCACCCGCATGACTACAGAGGCATGCGTATAAAGTCAAAGAGGATCATGTCTTTGTAAGCTTTGTTCAAGCACTCATGGCTCTCCCTTAAATGTATAATTTAAATCTTGGCGTCTGCAGTGTTACCACAAAGCAAATCTGCTGTGCCTCCTTGTTAAACATCCAGCCATTTAAGCGACCTTTACTTTATATTCTGTGATTTGCAGTTTGTGTCCAAGCGTCACCCAGAAGATGTGAAGGAGGTGGTTGTGTGGAGGAGGTTCTCAGAGCTGAAGAAGCTCCATGGGGAGTTGGCCTACACGCATAGGAACCTGTTCAGAAGACAGGAGGAGTTTCCACCTTTTCCCCGAGCACAACTTTTTGGTACATGAGTAAAGAGTGTGCTACGCTTTAGGTTCTTGTGGAGTCTAGTGTTTTTTAAGTTTAGCTCAACAATGTGAAGCTTCTTATGCAATTATTGTGCTTAATGTCTTTCATTTCTGTTTTCAGAAATGACGTCGTCGTGATTCTTGTGACATTTCCTCTCAGATTTCCTTGTCTTCATAAGAAGTGACATGTTTAGGGTCGGTCTTTTTGCACGGCTTTGGTTTGTGAGCTTTGCCTGTCGTGGGCTTTATTCCTTGATAAAGGAAAAGCAGCTGTGTTGTATGTTTTTGCTGATGAATGGCAAGGTGCTTTGTGGTAGTGTGGCCGAGCGGTCTAAGGCGCTGGATTAAGGCTCCAGTCTCTTCGGGGGCATGGGTTCAAATCCCATCACTGCCAGCATGTAGTGCTCATTTAGGATTTTCAATATTTACAGCAGGTAGCTCCATTTGTTTTAATGATTTGTGTCTCTATTGATATATCTTGAAGTGACTCATGAGACTAATTATCTGGGAACTGTTCAAAATATTGGCTCAGACTTGTCCAAAAGTGTGCATTTGCTACAATGAGATGCATTCGAGGGAGCACGTGTATGCGTTCTCTGTAGATGCTCTGCCTTCCTCCTGCAGTCTATTTGCATGAGTGTTGAAAATGAAAAGCAGCTGTGCTGTATTTTTTTATCAGGTCATGCTGATGAACTTAGTGATGAGAAAAGTCTGAACGGGAGGTGGGCAGTTTAGTGGTAGTGTGGCAATGATACAAACCTGAAATCTCTTTGGACCCTTTGTTATGACTTGTACAGCAACATCGACCAATCAAAGTTAATTATACAGATAGCATGTCAACTGTGGAGTACAGTCCTCCCTGCAAATCTATTCACAGAAAGCTAAAGGTCACTGACTCTTTACCTTTGATCTTTTCACAGTGAGCGTTAGCCTTCGAGCAGGTAGTGTGGCTGAGCGGTCTAAGGTGCTGGATTAAGGCTCCAGTCTCTTCGAGGCGTGGGTTCGAATCCCAGCACTGCCAGCATGTAGTGCTCATTTAGGATTTTCATTATTTACAGCAGGTAGCTCCATTTGTTTTAATGTGACCCTTCCTGACAGAACCCCAGAGGGATTTGTGCCTCTATTGATCTATCTTGAAGTGACTCATGAGACTAATTATCTGAGAACTGTTCAAAATATTGGCTCAGACTTCTCCAAAAGTGTGCATTTGCTACAATGAGATGCAATGGGATACCTTTGAGCTTTTCACTGTGATTGTTAGTCTTTGAGCAGGTAGTGTGGCCGAGCGGTCTAAGGCGCTGGATTAAGGCTCCAGTCTCTTTGGGGGCGTGGGTTCGAATCCCACCACTGCCATCTCAACCTTTTCATTTGGCAGTGCGGAGAAAAAAGGAAGTTTAAGACCCACCTCTATTTGTCTTCATTAGAATCATCATGTTTAGGGTTGGTCTTCTTGCAAAAGTTTGTATTGTGTGTAAAAACTCAAGTGTAAATGTGGTTCAGCAGGGGAAGCATGTTCCGGGAATTGTGCGACTCCCTGCAGAGAGCTTTGTTGTCGACGCAGACAGTGTCAGGTAACTCGGTCTGTGGGCTGCTGTTGCTTGTGCTCTTGTTGGTCCGTCAGCCAGCTGAAGAGAAGAGCGAAGTTATAGTACACAAAGTGCTGAAGTGATTTCATTTTTCAGTGGTTACCAAAATCAAATCAGTTGAGCCGTACCAATAAACGGTCATGATTTTCAGTTCATTCAACTTTTCATGCCCTGCTTAATATGAAGTCAGACTGTTTGGCAATGGCAGCAGTTTTAACCTTGACAAATGTCGATTCCTCCACACTAATGCTAACCACAGCTTCAGAAGTGAAAGAGAAATTGTAACACTTCCATTTTTGTCTCTTGTAATTTTAGGAAGGTTTGATGAGGCTGTGATAGAGGAAAGGAGAAAAGCAGCAGAGGCCATGCTTCAGTTTACTACCAGCATACCTGCTCTATATAACAGCCCACAGCTGAAGGAGTTCTTCAGAGTAAGACACACTCAGAGAGGCACTCTTACAATCAAAATCAACCATTACTCAAATCATAACAAACATTAAAAGACAGAAAAACGAAGCGTATGCCAGGTCGACATTCGTTACATTACCAGTCCCCTTTTCTCTAATGCTGCCACTATCCCTTCCCTTACTCAGGGTGGTGAGGTAACAAGGCCTCTGGATCCCACGGCTCTCTCTTCTGCGGGGCCTCTGCCTCCTCCTCTCATCCCCCTCCCCAAGCGTAGGGCATCAGACTGTGAGCCTGCTGAGGAAGAGGAGGGCAGGGAGGCTCCCACTTTGCCCCAGGATCTGGGCAATAACCTGAGCTTAGAAGTGGGAGAACCAGAAGTGGCAGCTGAAGCCTACAGTGAGATCGGAGGATCTCCAACAGAAGAAGAGCAAGAGGAGCTTAGTGACACAGAGCTGGATGACCGAGGTAGAAATCTCACAATGTGTGATGGTCTGTTATTTCCTTATTTAATTCTTTTATTCTTACCGTTGTTCTTACTTTTTCGGTCCGCGTTTTCCCTCCAGTGCCATCTCCATTCACGAACCCCGACTCAAAAGAGACCCAGGAAGAATTCGACTCACTGTTTGACTCTGTGGGTGAGGGACTCCCATCCCCAAAGGAAGAAGTGCCCCCTCCATTATCTGATAATGACTTGGCTGTTTTTGATCCCTGCTATAAACAAGGTCATACCAAAATAACGTAATCATATAAAACTGCTTTTAGTCTTCCCGAACCTGTGTCTTGTCCATTAACGTTTTTACTTACTGTGTCAGTGGATAAGAAGATATCTGTTATCAGTGTTTTGAGGCTTCCTGACTGTTTGTGTAAATATAACATATACTTGTGCCTATGTCTTTATACATTTATGTTGGAGCTGCTATTAGGACTTGGTGAGCCAGTGCTGTGCAAAATAATAAGACAGCCTGATGACAGGCTTCCTTCACTTGACTTTTTTGGTTATAATAAATAATAATAACGATAATAATAAAAATGAATAGAAGTACAATTAAAAAAAAAAAGCTTTTTAGCCATAAATGGGTTTTCTAAAGACCATTAAATGTTGCAGTTCTTGAGTTAATCTTCAGAGGCATCTTCTAAATGTTTACTTACATTTGGTCAGGAAATAGTTCAGAGTGTAATTACAATTTAAACACAGGCCTAGGCGGTACATTCACTTTGGCTGTTTTGTTCCACTAACAGTCCCAAAAATGAAACATATCAGGTAATTCTTGTTTTTTGACAGCAGACATTAACTCCTGTTTCCTGTTAAAAACATCACATCCAGTGATTTATTTTAGATAGTGACTTTTTAACACCTAAAAAAATAAAACATAAGACCTATTTTACCAAAGACTGAACATGCTTGTATTACTACAATATCTCTTGTTCTTTTTCTCTGATTTCCAGATAGATCCAACTCTTCCACCGACCACTCAGAGTTATTCTCACTACCATCAAACATTGCAGACGGAGAGGACGGGGGTTACTTGAACCAAGCAGCCAAGGAGCTGACAGCGGCCATGGAGAGGGAGA
The DNA here is from genome assembly GCA_015107715.1 of Tylochromis polylepis. Classification (NCBI taxonomy): domain Eukaryota; kingdom Metazoa; phylum Chordata; class Actinopteri; order Cichliformes; family Cichlidae; genus Tylochromis; species Tylochromis polylepis. The sequence continues at coordinate 37,327 of VVHJ01012491.1, forward strand.
AGGAGGGAGAAATTAGTTCTGCCATTTGTGGATACAGGATGGCAGTGGATATTCTGATCACTGGAGTACAAGGTGAGCCCTCGGTGTACAAAAGAATCAGTGGGTGGGTGGAGAAAGAAGAAGGGAGGTGGGAAGAATACAGTTCAAGTGATACTCCTGTAAGAGGTGTAGAGCCCAAAAATACTGATGAAGGAGCTGAGGAGACGGGTAAAATACTAGGTGGTTGTCACAGTGGTGGAAAACTAGAATTACTAATCTGCTGTGAACATTCTGAGTTCAACAAAAACCATTCATTTTTTCAAATGGAGCATTTTACTCGAACGCTCTCTGTCATGTCTATATCTGCATTAATTATTAAAACAGCTTTGTTGCTATGGCGATAGACCATAAAATCAGTTTGTCAACTGCAAAAACTGCAGAATGCCAGACGGTGCACCGTGTCCAAATGAAAAATAAATTGTGCGGTTAGGTTTACAGCTGTGACGCCTCACTGACCATATTCAAGCACTTTGTCTGATGTGCTGCTACCATGCCGATAAATGCGCCGTTAACAACTTCACTTTCCTGCTTTATCTGGTATTTTGCTATAAGTTGTTGTATTACTGACAAGTAAATTCTGTGGCCAAGATTACGGCTGGATTAAGGCTCCAGTTCCATTGGGTGATGGGTATATTGGTTTATCTGCTGTGATGGGTACGGCAAGATCAGCCAATCAAAGTTAACTTCACAGACAGTATGCCACAACTCTGGGTTATCTGTGGTCAAAGTCCTCCAGATCTTCAGATCTGTTCTCAGAAGGTTAATGGTGTTTTTATGCTCACCGTGCACGTGCTGAGTTTGACATCACATCCTCCGGCGCGTGCCTCTGTGTGCATAGCACTTCGGCCAGGTGTGCGCCTCTCGATTTTTGTAACCTGGCGCGTTGTGCTGTGGCTGCCGCAGCTGGGTTGAAGTCACAAGTGCATGATCGCGTCGTACACTCCATTTTAATGATATCACACTACATAGGAACAGAGGTATACAGAGGGAGATGTTGCAACAGTTCTTCTCTTCCTATATCCGCACTTATGTGGTGGTATTGTCTGAGTGGCGACACTGAATGCTCAGGAAAGTACTGCAGCAGCTCCCTGCACCTTAACAGCGAGCAAAAATTGCAGTCTGCAGGGACTGAAGGAGTCACTTGGATGAGTGACTGAAAACCCAATGTCTATAGGACCAGAATCAACTTTCAGCATGCTGAGACACACAAGTGTAGCTTGGTGTGCAGGTAGTGTGGCCGAGCGGTCTAAGGCGCTGGATTAAGGCTCCAGTCTCTTCGGGGGGCGTGAATTCGAATCTCACCACTTAAACCTTTTCAAGTGTGGAAAAAGCAGTTCAGTTGCTTCATAAGAAGAAGCATGATAGGGTGGGGCTAGGTTTCACAATGGGTTCACCCGAAACCTTGGCTGATTGTGACCCACACCGTGGCTTTTGTGGTTAGGTAGAGGATCAATAGGGTGTCCATGTCCCGCTTGAGGGACACTCCCATAGGGCTTAAAATCTGGGACTCGCCACCATTTAACCTTAGAACTAAACAAGCTTCTCTGATGAGAGGTGAAACATCTTCCAGCATCTTAAAGAAGTCCAGACGCTTTTCTTTCCAAGCTCCTTAGACTACGATGACCTGGATGACTGAGAACCTTCACAGACATAAGCAGCGTGTTTAGAGTTGCTCTTTTTGCAAAGCTTTGGTTTGTGTGTGAGAACTGAGTTTTTCCTATTGTGGCTTTTACTCCTTGTTAAATGAAAAGCAGCTGTTCTGTGTTTTTTTATCAGGTCATGGCTGATGAACTGAATGCTGAGAAATGCCTGAAAGGGAGGTTTGTGGTTGTGTGGTCGAGTGTTCAGGAGGGTAAACGCTGCTAACCCATCCAGCTTCTAAGGGTGGTTTGAGGCGTTGTTATGTGGTAGCATGGCCGAGTGGTCTAAGGCGCTGGATTAAGGTTCCAGTCTCTTTGGGGGCGTGGGTTCGAATCCCACTGTTGCCATTAAAGTTTTTCTTTTCCTAATCTTCAGTATATTGTAAAGCACTGATAATGATGCTTTACAGTGATATTGTGTATAATGCATGAAAATTAAAATGAACTCTAATTCAACTAATTTGTATTGTGCTTTTTCATGTTATCTGTCATATATGGTCATATTAAATGTGGACACTTTCAGATAATGAGGTCAGTGCATGTATAGACAATCACAGTGAGACAAAGTCTCAGATTTGAGACTGCTGCAAACACTGTTTCTGACACTTAGCTCTGTATGATGTCCATCAGAGTGGATGTCCCTGTTATGGTCACCTCAGTCACAGAGCTCTGTCTGTGAGCACAGAAGCCCTATATATGTGCTGTTTAAATCTTTTTTTTATGAGGGGCAGCCAATCAGAAGAAAGCTGTCTTAAAAGGAGAGGTTAGGAAGCTGTAACAGCTTGTTTCAAACAAATAAATAAGGATTATTTTGAATTGAAAATCATGTAAAAGTATTCTAGTTGAGTCCAAGAATTTGAAGTTAAGAATGAGCATAATATGTCCCTTTTGTTGTCTTTGTCAGTCTCCTCTGTTCTGTTAGACTTTTCAGATAAACCGTCCACTTGTGCAATATTATAAACTAATCATTTATATCACTGTGTCTATGCAGGAGACACGGATCCAGTACGCAGGGAGTCTGTGATGCGAAGGACAGCACAGTACTTGAAGCACGCTGAGATGTTGGTCGAAAGGCACTCCTCACCCACTCACACTCACACACCTGCACATGCACAGGACCCCTAGTTGCACGCATGTGTATTGATGCACAATGTACAATATATGAATAAAGATCAAACACAACGGAGCTCAGGTTCGTGGCATACACTGGCATGTCACGCAAAGGCATACTCACGAAAAGAACAGTTAAATGTGAGTCCAACCAGTTTCACGGATACATGCACATACGGACATTTGGACCATGGCATTCTTAAATACGACCACATCCAGGTGGAAATAAAACAACATGGTACAAACATACAGACCCACATGCGTGAGGTACACACTACAGCACAAACTGGATCTTTAGCTGCCTTTGTTTTGAAAAACTTGTGACTCACAAAATCTACATATATAGAAACTGAACGTAATTGTTAACTTATTGGATTAATGCATCTCTTTTTTTTGTCTTTCCTTTACATCGTTCTCTTCTTGAATACAACAATGTATATGTATATCAGTGATTTACATTTTGCACAATTTTCTGTTAATAAATATGATTTTAATTTAAGTGGATAAGATGCCTTTTCTTCTCAGCTACATTTTGAAAGAGTGGTTTAATCGCTTCAGCCAGTGGTGCTACCAAGTCTGTAACTACAGCTGTCCACAGTCAGTCAATCAATTCAAAATAAATGTGGTTTTACTCCTGGTAAGTAGGGAAAGCGGAAACAGCGTCAACACCTTTGTGCTATTTGGACTAAATCGCTCATTTTTAAAATAAATTGAACCAAGATCTATCTTCTAATTACCCTCGTTTGAAGAGATCAGATTTTGAGAATGATGGCAACATATAAAAAGTACATAAAATTTCACTAATGAATTAATGGTTGTGTTGTCCTCAGTAAACATGGTATAAGTTCAATTTCTCTGTTTCTCATGGTAAAGTATATGCAAATAATCATTTTGATAATCACAGATCCAACTGCCTTTTATTATCTAATCAAATAAGAACATAAAAAGAAATTATTGTGGGAATTATGTTGTTTATCATTTGCCTTTCATGGTCTTATATTTGTCTTTTCTGTTCAGTATAAGCAGCAGATAGATAAACTGCGCTTATTTTGAACTATAAATGTTGAAAAAATAGTTTTTGCGTGGTCCTCATTTGATTTCACTATTTGGCTCAGGAACTGATGCAACAACTGCCGTGTAACATCATGTGCTAGCCGGAGCAGGAGCCTGACCAAGAGACATGCTAACCATGCCACCTTGACGTTCAGAGAACGTTGTTTCAAACTAAGCAAGCTTGAATGATTTCATGCTAGGAGTAAGACCAGTGTGACAAAAATACTGCTCATACCTGTAAAACAGGTCTCTCCCTGTTGCAGCCATACATACTGAAGGTTTTGTCTGTCTTACTGCATAGGGGGTGGGTCATACTGAGCATTTGGACTATGAGGGCATTCACTTCATCCTGTTTCTATTTGGAGGAATGAGACTATTCCCAGTGTCCCCCATAACCACGTTGCATGTAGGTCTGCAGTAGCAAGGCTTTACCTCTGAGAGGCACTGTTGACTATTGGATTATAACCACTAACAAACGCTGTAGTGCAGAAACTCATGCTCTCTGTTGATGTTAAAATCAGGTAAATGTCATATTTGTTTTCCCCAGCTGAACAATTTTCAGCACAAAGGAGTGAACTGTGGCAGAAACTGGAACACTCCTGTTGCTGAACTCTTCTGCCTTCAGCTACAGTCTTAATGAAAACTTGATGCTACAGGTTTTGCTTTTCTGCATGTCGAATGCACTGCTGAAACAACTACAAGACAGTCCAAAAAAATGATCTTTACTGACAGTCTGTGCATATACTTTATCAGTCAAATCAATTTTCATGTGTTTTTGCAATCAAATATGTAAATGATGGTAAACCACGATACAGACCGACTACCTTTTTGTTAGAGAATATTTTTGATTTTTGACTAAGAGAAAGGAGGTGGAATGCCAAAAAAAAAAAAAATGGAAAAGAGAAAAAAAAGATCACAGCCAGCACCAGAATCCCTTCTCTGGAGAGGAGAGAGGGACTGAGTGAGCGCTGGAAGGACAAACAGATGGAGAGGCGACAAAAAAAAGGGAGGCCAACGAGAGGAAAAGTCTACCCTTTCTCCCACCACATCGAGGGGTTGTGGAGTGTGAGACATGACAGAAAGGACGGAGGAGAGGGAAAAAAGAAGGGATGAGATTAGAGGATAAGCAGAGATCATCCCTCCATTGTTAAAGGGATGGAAAAAAGGACCCTCCCTCTTCCTCTATTTTCATCCCCTCCACCATACCTCCTCTTTTTTTTTTTTTGCATGCTTTGTTTTGACCATTGTAGTGAGCTTGAAGTGGATGGAGGGATGGCGAGAGAAAGGAAGAGATAACATTGCTCCATCCTGTTATACATCCCTCTTTTCCTCTCATCTCTCCACCTCTCTACCTTTCGCTCCATCTCCCCCTCATTCTAGTGCTCCACCTGTGAAATGTAGAGGATGTGAGATAGGAAGATGGAGAGACAAAGAGATGGAGGGGAGGGTGGGAGGTTTGAAATCAGAAGGGGTGGGGGGTAGAGCCTCACAACATTAGCATGCTGAGAGTGTCAGCACTCTCCTCTTTTTTTTTCTCTCTCTCTCTCCCTCCATCCCCATCCCTCACTCCGTCTCTTTCTCCTCACTGGTCACTGCAATTATACCATCAAAACACTCCAGCCTGAGAGCATAATAGCTTCCCCCTGTGCGTGTGTGTGCGTTATCATGAGAGATCAAAAGAAAGAGATGTGTGTGTCGGTGTGTGTCTGTGTGCATAATTTAGTGCCATACATGGTACATTACGTGTGCATGTATGACATAAAGGGCAGCTATGCGTGTATATGCGTGTGTGTGTGTGTGTGTGTACCCATTCTGGATTTGCAGCATGTGTGGGTGACATGAGTGTGTATGTTTAAGTATCTTTTCGAGTCCTA
>VVHJ01012495.1:3144-21190 GCA_015107715.1 Tylochromis polylepis
ATGTTAATAGCAGCAGCGTATTATTTATGAACGAAAAGGCAAGAAGACATGGAAACAACATTAGCAGAAAGACAGGATCTTCCTGCAGGAAGCAACATCTTTGAAGGGGCATTGACAGGATGTGTGGTTGTGAGTGTTTAAAATAGATGTCCTCCTTTGAGGAGATGATGCATGCTCGACATGACACTCTTTCTTTGTCTGTATCACACACCTTCTATGTGCCCATTAAAAAAACGTGATGTACTGATTGACAGTTAATAAAATGAGGAATGGGAGATTTTTAAATGGTTTGTTTATGTTGCTGCATGTGGGACTGTAGTTTCTGTGTGAAACTGGTACTCTGAAGGTTGGGAGTATTAACACAAGTGTATGTTTTGTGCAGTGAAGAGTGCATTACTTGCCAGTTTTTGCCAATTACCCCCCTAAACTTGAGGTCAAGGGAGTAAGACAAAAACGGTTCCTTTTTTTTTCCTCCCCACATTTAATCCATATCCCTTGCCTGTGATTGCCTCCTCTCCTCTCCTCTCCTCTCCTCTCCTCTCCTCTCCTCTCCTCAGAAAAACAGGCTTACCACAGCCTTAAATAGCAAAGTTTCTCTCTGTCTAGTCAGATACAGGCAGGTGAGAATCCCGTAGACTGTATGTAAAGTCATCCTTTTACTTTTTGACCTCAGTGTTTTTGTTTCGGACATTTGTCATTTAACTTTAACATGGGGGACTGAGGGGTTGGCTTAGTGGCCGCTCCAGAACTGCAGTTTTTGGCACTTCCACAGTGATTGCCACTTGGGGGGGAAGTTTGCTTTTGGATATTGTCAGCAGTATTAAAATGAGGATTTGAGCTATTTGAAGTGTGGAGAGCCTGACCTTTGACACAGTGGACTCTTGTGACTTTTGTACAAAGTCACGACATCCATCGAAGTTGAGACACATGTTGTTGTTTGAAAAACCCATGAGGTTACTTTTGTGGATAGTTCTAAGAACTGATTGAGATCCTAGTGCTTTATTATATTGTACTAATAAGGAAGTGATTAAGGTGTGGCACATACTAGCACATAAACTTCCCCATTCAAGTGGATGTAACAGATGTGATCGCACCAGAACATGAATTGTTTGTTTGAATGTGTTTCTTCGTGCAGTTTTACTCTGAAGTAGATGGCAGAGTAGGCAAAGTTTCACAGAGTAGGAGGGTAGTGTGATGGCTCTCTGACTTCTCTGCTGTCTGTCGGTGTCACAGCTGCAGGTCTGTGTCTGTTTGATGGGCAGAGCTGAGCAACAGCACGTATATACACAGACACACACCCTCCATCAGAAGAGTAGCTGCAGTTGCCACAGCATGCAGGATAAAATAGGGGATTTGTCTGTGCCACAGTCAAACAGAACCAGGCAACGTGGCACTTTTCCTGCAGAGCTGTGTGGAGATGTGGGTGTGTTTTTATATGTGCTGTATAATAGACACTTTTGGATGAAACTGTTCTAAGGAATAACTTTGGATAATTATCCTCTGGGGAGCTCGCCAATGACTACATACCTTTAATGACTTTTTTTCTGTTTTGGAAAGGAAGGAAGGAAAACACTTTTCCATTAGATCCACTTTGGTTGTAGTGGTCTTTACTTTCTTTTAATTGTGTTACAGCTTCTTCATTTTCTTCCTACATTGCTTGATTTTGTGGTAAATGCTAAAGGTAGAAAGCTGAGAGCTGTAATCATGTTTTTTTTTTTTTAAAGGAAACTTTATACTTTATACAGCTAATGTTTGCATTCTTGTTTTTAATAAGACAGTCGAGTGTGCTGCACTCTTTAGGTTATGGCTGCATCTAAATCATTCACTGTACATTTATGTCATGCAAATGCCCTTTTTGTGCTTTTGTGCCCATCCTAAAGTAGCATATAACAACCAAAAAAACTGGTCCTTTAATATTGCTGTGCAGTTATTTCCTCCAAAGGTTCTTTAAACAATGAGAAAGTTCCTCCAGTACAAAAGTGCGTACTGTAATCGCCATAAACACCCATCCATCCATCCATCCATCCATCCATTATAGGAGGGCTGGAGCATATTCTAGCTGTCCTACAGTGAAAGCATACACCGTGTACAGGTCGCCAGGCCACGCTGTGAAACAATCAGAAAAAAAAATTCTATAATTAAAGTTAATCAGGCATGAGGTGCCAGGTTTACATTCTTGTAACCATGAGCGTGAGACCCATCACAAAAAGTTCTTCAACTGCGTGGAAGCACTTCGCCCTGAACAAACAGCATTTTGGGGGTTAAAAGAATTTCCCTCGGAACTTAATTTCCTTTAAATCCCTCCAAAGGTTCCTTGTCCCTTGGGAAAGTTCCTCCACTGGAAACGCTTCATTTTCCTCCAGCTCCTCCTCTCTCTCTCTCTCTCCTTCTTACTGGCCTCGCTGCCCCAGCCGATGGTGCTCCTCCGACGAGGAAAGGCAGCACTAAACGGGCTCGGTGCAGCGTCCCCATGTATTTTTAATGGCCATGCCCGTCATGCTGGAATTTCAGCTTGAATTATGCATAGAGGATGAGTGAGGGAGAGGAGCGAGGAAGGACATAGGGTGGTGAGAGAGAGTATAAATTGAAACGAAAGATGAGGATAAAAAGACGACAGGGGATGAGAGATCATCGAGGACAAAAAACACGCAGAGAGAGTGGGCACAGAGAAAGAACGACAGAAATGTGTATTTTGGAATAATCACAGCTCTGACAGAGTAGAGGAGAGTGCGACCTCTCACCTCCCTCCATCAAGCCCTCATTTTATCTCTCTCCACCCCTGGATCTAACTTCACCTCCAAACCCTGCATCCCTTCATCTCCTCTCTCTTTCTCTCCAGGGTTCCCTTTCTTCTCTGTCTCACAATTTCATCACCACTTTCTCTTTCTTTCTGTCACTAGCTCTCTCTTTTACATCCCTTGCTCACTCTTTTTCACCCTTTTTATCTGGCTGGCTCTCCCCCGCTTCCCCTTATCCCCCCCACCTCCCCAAATTATTGGCTTTTTTTTGTATGTGGCTGTTGTAATGGTGTGCTGGTGGGAAGTGGAAGTGAACAAAAGGGGAATAATTACTGAAACACAAAGACAGAGGGAGTAAAAAGAGTAGCAGCATTCATACATAGAGAAAGTGAAGGACAGGTGTGGCTCAGACTTTAAACCACTGATTAGCACCATGCACTCATTCTGGCTCCCAAAAGCAAACATTCCGTCTTCTCTGTAGTGGTTATTCTAGGGTTTGATGATATGCTCTTCAAAAAAGAGCGGAGCAGCTCCGTCGATTCAACTCGCGGTCTCCTTTTTCTTATATCTAAAGTAGCTGTATGTAGAAGTCTGTCAATCTGTGCACATAATTCAATTCATTTCAGATTTACTGTAAAAAGCACCAGATCACAACACCAGTCGTCTGACCCTACAATAATACAGAGAAAACCCCAGAAATCAAACGACCCCCTATGAGCAAGCACTTGGGGACAGTGGGAAGGAAAAACTCCCTTTTAACAGGAAGAAACATCCAGCCTTAAAAAAGCTAAAGCCATTAACCCGCCTCCTGTCTCATCAGGAAGAGGGAAGGTCAGATACTGTGCTGGTCAGGTACACAGTGGTAGTCAATAGGTGTGAAGAAGGAGATCAAGATGGATCCTTGAAATAAAAATCCTTTTTTTTGTATTCAGTATTCAAGTTTAGAGGATAACCAAAATACATTTTTTTTTAAACATTACTGCATTTAATGAGGCAGTTTTTTTTTATATAAATCAGAAAATTGTTTTAGCTGCTTGTTGGATGTGTGGTGTTTGTCCCTGTATTTTACGCTCTGTGTGTTCCTGTCACGGGCTGGGTCTGTGACCCAGCATTTTGAGTTTATTTTGTATTTTTGATTCCTCATGTTTTATTGGAAATATGTTAAGTTCTTGTGGTGTTATTATTAGTTAGGATTTAGTTGTTTTATTCTAGTTTTTGTTTCATCTATGTCTCCTTGGTTATGTGTCTTTTTTGTTCTCTATGTAGCCTGTCTTGTCTTGCATTTTAATGTTAATTGCCCTCGTTTCCCCTATCTGTTTCCTTGAGTCTCTCCTTGTGTTCTGTGTCTCCCCATTTATTTCATGTCTGCATGTTCCATGTTCTGCTGTCAAGTTTATGTTGTCATGTCTACATCTCTCCATGTTTCCTGTTTTATTTTGAAAGTCTTGTTTCTATGTTCAGTGTGCTTAATTTTACTTTTCCCTGTGGCGTCATGATTATTTGTGTCAGCTGTGTCTCCCCCGGTGTTTCCACTTCCCTCATTACCCTCCTGTGTATTTAAGTCCTCCGTCTCCCTCTATTCGTTGTTGATGCATCTGTCTTCCTTCCCTCATGTCATGTCAGATTCTAGGTACCTCATGATTCTGTTCACAGTTTTCTTGTCATTGTTACTTACTCAGAATCATGTTCATATCTCGTTTGTCATAGTTTCCACAGTCTAGCTTTTCCCAGTTTAGGTTTTAGTTTTTATTTAGCATCTGTTCATTTCTGCCTTGTTTTGTATTCATGTTTTTCGGCCAAATAAACTTCAGTTCTGTCTCCTTCCGTGTCTCTACTTGGGTCCACTCCACTAACACACTGGCTGCTCAGCCGTGACAGCTCCCACAAATACGCTCCTTAGACCTCTGCTCAGGATGAAGTTTGGTGAATCTATTTTATGACAGTAGACATTTTTGTTAAGAAATGGTTATGATTTAAACAGTACTGTGCTGCTGCTCTGGTCCTGTTTCACTTGTTGCATGATGTGGTCTCTGTCATTGTAACTGGAAAAAAGTGCCTCTCTCTGTGTGTACACAGCTGCACAGTGCTCCATGTAAAAAGCCGTTCCCTGTCCCTCAAACATGGCTCTGAGAGATTTGTGAAAATGCCTCATTGACAAATATCCCGGCCGGATTGTAAATTTAGTGAGGAAAAATTTGCAAGATGACCTTCATGTAGGGAAAAGGTGGGACTCGTGTCAGAACTTAATAAATGGGCCTGTTACTGGAACAGGGACGCGTAATAACACATACATTCATGGTAAAAAAAGAAAGTACATCCTCTGTCACTTCTAAGGTTTTACATATCAGGATATAATAAAAAGAATCTGGTCCCCCCCGCAGGTCTCAAAATGAGGTAAACACAACCTCAAATGAACAACAAAATGCTGGATATAACTTATTTAAGAATAAATGAAGACAAAGTGTTGAAAGAGTGTGTGTGGAAAAACTATGTACACCTTTATTGCTTTTATAAGAATTAAGGGGAAGTAGCAGCTAGATGCTGCTAATCAAATGCATTTGATTAAGTGATCATCAGCACATGTGAGCAACTCTATAAAAGCAAAAGTTCTGGCAGACTGATGGTCTGGGGCATCCAGGTGTCAAGGAGGAAAAACATCAGTGATGATTTTAAAGAAGCAACTGCTGCTGCCCATCAATCTGTGAATGGTTATGAGGTCAACTTTGCAGAGAAACTGCAAAGAGCTACAGCTCATGCTCTTCAGGCATCAGTTAGCATTTTAAATGTTAAAGTTCGTGACAGTACAGTTAACAAGAGACTGAACAAGTATGGCTTCTTTGGGATGCCTACCAGGAGAAAATCTCTTCGTGTGAAAAATGTGAAAAAGATCCTCATTTGCTGACATTCACATGACACCCTATTTATGACAAGGTATATCGGGGGAATCCTCCAATCCCTGTGATTTATGGTTGTGAAACCCTTTGCTTTTGTCATAACTTAAACAGATCTCTTATAGTCTTGCAGGAGCTGTATAAACTGCAAGTGGTAAGCCGAAAGTGACACCAAAAACAGTCCAAGTAACCATAGCAGTGGTATCAGTAAATCAAGCCCTCCCTTGATAATCATGGCAGTGTACATCGTTACCACTAGTCACACGTGTACAAGCAGTACTAGAAGTAATTATTCTTTGAAGTCAGCAAAGTTTCCTTTTGGTCATCACCCCTCTCTGCCTGCCAGATGTGACTCACAGTGAATCACACACAACCTGACATGCCGTTGACTTCTCCAGTCCTGATGCGGCTTTGAAAGCTGACAATGAATTTCAGAGGTTACATGTTGAGAAAAACCTTGGGGCTTTGGTATTTTGGAGTATTTTTGATATTTCAGCGCAACACCGGCGATAATTAGGATGACATTTAGAAAAGCTTTGATGTATTTCCTCTCATCTGTCAGGGAGCCCCGAGAGAGAATCACAAAAAAGAATTTCTTCTCCATATGGATGGGCTTTGCTTTGGCTATTCAAAATGCCTGTCAGTGGCTTCAGTAAGGCCTGTTTGGGGTTGATTGCTGAATGTTGAGCTACTGATAAATTAATGATTAACCAGGTCAAGAATGAATATTAAAGGCATGATGATTTTCTTCTGTTTAATCTTAACTACTGGAGCCTGACTGTAGTCGGGGAAACATTCTGTTATTTTGATTGGCTTTATTGTTTGAATTGTATGAACTAAAGACCCAACTATCCTAACAGACACCAAGCGCAGCCAACTATCCCCAGTGACATTTGCTCACTTGGAGAATACTGCAACAGTCACTACAATCTAAATTTAACTATAGTGCCCGGAAAATATTAAGCAGCCTCATGCGACCTTATGCAATTTATGACAAACGACTCTATTTGTTAATTTTGGGCTGCATTCAGAGGAGAGATAAAAAAATTGGAGCATCGGTGAGTTCATGCATACAGGAACAGGAAAACACACGCTGCAAACAGGGAGCAAAAGGATGATGGTGATGATGCAGAAAAGATTTCTAAATACAAAGTAGCAGAGATTCAAACAGAAAAATGGTAACAACAGGGTGTCAGTTAAAAAGCAGAGTAAAGATAATATGTTATCTCAATTTCCCAAAAAAAACAACAAAAAAACAAGTGATAAGACATGAATGGTTATCAGATTTAAACGAGGTACATGCCTTCACTGATGTGTATACATGCCACATGTTTGGCTGCCATTATCATACATTCTGTTAATACACTACACTTGTAAATAAATAATTCAGTACCATTTGCATTTGAAAACCATTACTCATTTCCAAATTAAGCTGAGTGAAGATGATACTGATTTATGATTTAATAACTTCACAACTAAAACAGCCATTCGTTTTAGCTAAATGATAACTTGCCGACATGCTAGAAGAAGATGGTGAACATTAGCTGATTAATATTGTCAGTAGAGCCCGACTTGTATAACTAATCTGTTATTCTGATAATCAGCTGATATTTCCCTAACATTTGATATGTGCAGTCATTGATTTACCTGCACGTTTACGCTCTGGTGTGCGTTGCCGACTGGAGCGTTGGAGAGCGCCATCTGGTGGATATACTGTACAACATAAAGTCTCATAACATGATTGAAGGGTGTCTCTTCGTTACTTTAATTCAATTTAATAACTTTCTTTATAAATGTTGATACTAATAGTTGGATAAATAACTAACGCTAAATAGCTAATGGTGGCCTGATGCTAAATGGGTCGGGCTGTAATTGTTAGTGTGAGCATTTGCTGATGTGATCTTTACTACACAAGAAGCAATTCGCTGTTCATCCATTGCTTTGTGGCAGATGGTTGGATGTTTGTGAACACCATAATCTCCCTGTTTACTTACCATTTGAAAAGTTTAACTTGGGACCCCCACTTCGTGATAATTTTGCCTGTTGTTAATTGAGGTTGCTTAATGATTTTCTGTGGTCTTTGGCTGCTGTGGATTGCTTCTTGTGTGGATGTTCCAATGTTAATTGTTTCTAAATGTCATAGTATAGTTGGTATTGTTTGCTGTGTGTGTGTGTGTGTGTGTGTGTGTGTGTGTGTGTGTGTGTGTGTGTGTGTGGTCCTCAAAGTGCATTGGCATCACAGCTGCTGCAAAAAGTTTTATGTACTCTGGCTTTTTTTTCTCTGACATTATATGGCACCATGTTCTTACAAACTGCATGATACCCGTGACATTTAATCACTCTGAAACCACTGAAGGACTGACACCCTCCTGTTGCACAGTGTGGAATAGGAGAGTTTCCTGGTGTGGCTGTTCATTTCAAACATCCCTTGTGCTTTAGCCTATCCTTTAGTCATTCTTGACCTTCAAACAGCATCATTCACAGCGACACCTTCCTGCTAAACGCGTACTTTCTCAGCCTTTTAAACCTGCCCATGTCTTTCGATCTATTTGTTTCCCAATAAATAATCTTCTCTTTTAATTTAAATATTGGCTACAGTTTTTTTTTCAACATATTGTAGATGCCACATTTTATCTGTTGTACCATGAGGAAAAATTATATTAATTTAACTAAACCATGCTGACAATATACTTCACATGAAGTACTGTACAACTCAGAATTAATATGCTTTCAAAAATAATGGAATTGGTTTTTTATTGATCATAATTGTATTAAAAAACTATGCTCTATTAAAATAATATTTGTTGTGGTGCCATTTGTGATTGAAACAGCAGTTATATGGCAGATTCGTTGTTCCAGCTGTGCTGGAGAAGAGAATGTAGACTGACTCACTGATGTTAAGATCATGGCTTTGGGAGGGGAATATCAAATGCTGCAGAACTTTGGGGTCATCGCCATTGTTCTAGATATAGTGAAGTATGTTGACACAATTTTGGTAATTCATCTGGAGTTGATTCCAAGTGTTGAACTTGAAATTTTTAGCTGTTTGCTGGAACTCTTAGTATGTGGTCCAAAGAGACATCAGTGCAGAGGAAGGTCATCATTAGACTGATGATGAAAAAATAATCTCATCAGAGAGAGAGCAAAAATTTTAGAAGCAAGCAAATCAATAATATGGTACTTCTTAAAGAAAAGGAATGAACTGGCCTGGTCATTAACACCAAAAGGCCTGAGAAACCACAGAAGACAAACTGCTTATTGGCAGAATTATTTCTATAGTTTAGAAAAACTTTAGAAAAATTTGCAACACCTAACCAAGTCATGAAAACGCTGAAGAAGATATGTATCATTGTCAAGGTCTGAAATCAAGAGATGGTTTCATGAATGGAGATTTAGAGGATTTACAACAAGTTGCATACCACTGATTATACTCAAGAACAAGAAGGCCAGATTAGACTTTGTTAGAAATCATCAAGCGCCTGCACAGGAAGAGATGAAACTTAAGGAGTGCGGGGAAAGTAGGACCCAAACACAGGACTCTGTGCGATGAACACAGTGCGTTTATTTACAGTGCAGCAAAACCATACACCGATAAATCCCAGTGCGTGCTCCCGATGAGTGTGCGTCCCCGACTCCTGTGCAGTATCCTTTCCCAGTGTCCGTGTCTCCGCTCCTTAGTGTCTATGTACAACGTGCTCGCTGCTCTCTTGTTTCCCCAATCCTCCTGGAAAATCACAGAGGCAGCCGTTAGTACATCCACAATTGCGGTAGACTCACACTTACTACAAACGGTTTTGCTGGGAAACTGACGGGAAGTCTCACAACGATCCAGCGTCGACGGGAGCTGAGAAGAGGCTGATCAGCTGCAGGTGCGGTAGGTCCCCACGGTGGGAGCAACTCTCCAGGCCTGGTGTCCCAGGAAAACCAGGACACACACACACACACACACACACACACAAAACGGGAAACAAGGGACAACAGCACAATAAATAAACATGGCAGGTCACCCAGGGAGGACCGCCAGCCCAAGACAAATCAGCAAATATACACATGTCCATGAACACTCATGAACCCTGGGTCCCCAGACCCAGGCTCATGACAAAACTAGAATGATGAAAGATGAAAAGCATGGAGAAGGAGAAACAGCTAATCCGCAATCCAAAAGCATAATATGACCACTTGTCAAACATGGTGGAGGCAATATTATAGAATGGACATGTCTACCAATGACGTATTGTTTTTTGATGATACAACTGGTGGATAAAGTAATACAATAAATTCTGAAGTGCGCAGGGCTATATACTCTGCTCAGACTTGGCCAAATGCTAAAGACAGCACTTCGGGGCATTATCCATTTGCACAACAAAGTATACTGCAACAGCAACAGTAGAGTTTCTCAAAGTAAAGAAATGGGATATTCTTCAGCAGTCAAGCCAGCCACTTGATCTCAACCTAAAGGGCCCGGAAGAACATCCTGAGAGAGGAAACACAATGTTTGGTGATGTCCATGGGTTCTAGACTCCCATCCAAGTATTAAAAACAATACTCATATTTAAAATTATGTTAGTTTGTCCAATTACTTTTGAGCCTGTGAAAATGGGGTGTTATATAAAAATGGCTGTAATTCCTAAACAGTTAATACAGTACTTTTGTGAAATCCCTTGAATTAACACGAAAGGTCTGCAAAACATGATGATTACAACCTATTTTACTGCCTAATAGATTTGCCTCAGTCACTAGTCCTCTCAAGAGAATCTGAAAATCTGAGTCTTGTTTTTTGTACTCACCGCTTGCAAGCTTCAGTTTCAGTGCTTTGAAGTCTAAAATAAAGGCTGCCACGTCATCAATTACTCAGTCATAAATAGCCTACAGGGTCCATTTTGTTATTTTGGTTATGTGGCTTTTAAGGTGCCTCATTCTAAATTATTTTCAAAAATGAGTTTGTGCTGTAGTAGGAGAATAAGAAAAATGTGATGTCTTACGTTACTGATATTTTCTTAGAGGCATGTTAACTCTGACATGAAATAAAAGTTTGAAAAAAAAACTTTAAGAAGTATCGGTTAGCAACATGTAACATTGCTTTTACTTGTATTATTGGACATATTGGAGATAATATTAGTTTGTAGTACTATAGTACTGTGAGTTTACTAATATTGTTATATGACAATATGACAGCAATCAGTGCCTTATCCTTATTGTAAAGAAACATAAACACAGCACATTTTAACCTTAGAGCTTCTAGAAAATGGTGGGTTTGCCATGCAAGATTCTCACCTATGGTCAGGAGAAATGTGGGGTTCAGTGTCAGGCTCAAGGACACTTCAAAATGTGGATAAAATGAAGTCACGAACTAACTCTGCTGCCCGAGGCACACCCACCCCATGAACTGTAGCACAGTCGATGGAATGAACAGCCTATGATGAGTTTAAGTGAATATGTTAATGGAATTTAATATTACTGAATTACTGTGTTGTTGTAATAGAATTAGCATGCCACTTGTAGATAGAGAAACAGATCTTTTATATAATATAATGCGTGTGGTGTCCAACAATTCCCAATGTATTAAACATAATTCAGTTTAATTATAATTGCCTAAACCAAACAGTCAATGTAAACAGTTAATGTTGCTTTTGCGCCAATGGTGTCTGTGAACCTAGGCCTGTGTATCATAATACCTGTTGGAGAGGTGATTTAGAAAGCCCTTCGGGGTGCTTACCCCTGCATATCTCCATTAAAAAAAAAAGCAGCTTTGCAACAATACATAAAACTCTCAGAGCGTGTTTCACTCGCTGTCTCAGAGGGGGATTTAACCGCTAAGACAAGACAAGTCTTTCCCTTCACTCACTGAGCTCCATCCAAGTGGAGCTGGACACAAGCCAAGGTTTATGCAAGGCGAAAAAAAAAAAGAGTTTCACGCATACACATGAGTGGATGCGCAGTGGAGCAGGGAGGCACATTGTACAGATGCATTCACACAGTGTTCCTGATGTTTGTGGTTAGGAAAAGGTTAGAAAAAGAAAAGTAAGACATTTTGCTCCAAGGAAGAAAAGAAAAATAGCAGAAGTTTTCCAGTTGCATCAGAGGTTATGAGGATGGAAGCATCATCAAGCATCATATTATAATACTATAATGTTAGCAAATTCACCAATAAAAAGGGCAGCATTCTATATTTATGTGTATTAAATGTTTATTATCACAGTTTTTAAATGTTCAGGAAGCTGCAAGGTCATCAGTTCATTCAAATTCAGCAATATCCTACTATATAAGAAATCTGCTCATCCAAATTTGTGATTCTGTGAGAAAGTTGCTGCTCTGTCCTTAGGAAAAAAACACAAAGCATGCAGCTGAATGAAAAGCTCATGAAGGACTATTGCATACTTTAAGTATGGATTCAAAGCTAATAAAAACTAGAAAGGTATGAATTGTCATAGTCTAACTGTTAGTGCTTCCAAAACATTTTCTGGCCTCACACAAAATGTGCAACTGCCTTGAACGTGTTCTCAGCTGAACAGATTTATTTATATGGGTGGACTGCATGTTTCAAATGAAACTGTAAATTATTGCAAAATGAGGACTGAGGTTTTTCAGGTACTGCCCAGTGTCAAAACTGCTAAAAGGATGTAAAAGAAGTGAACGCCTGTCTTCAAAAGACACAGAGTAATGCTTTGAACTCTTGTGCATCCCAGTGGAGCATCTCAGCTGGCTAGCTAAAGGTGAATGATGCTACAAGAAAAAAGAGCTTTGTTTATGGCTGGTTTGGTGGCGTTTCAGTTCATTTGAGCTGTATGGATCTTTACCTGTGTGACATAAATGCTCATTGATTGTTGATTTTAACTTCCATCCCTCCATCCATCCATCCATCCATCCATCCATCCATCCATCCATTTCTTTTCTTTTTTTTTTGCTTATCTAATTCAGTGTCGTAGGGAGGGCTGGAGCCCATCCCCACTACCATGGGACAGGAGGTGGGGTTCACCCTGGGAACGTTGCCTGCCTTTCACAGAGCCAACAGAGAGAGAGAGGCAACCATCATACTTTATTCACATGTGCAGCCAAATTATAATCACCAATTAACCTAACACCACTAACTGTGCAATGATCTTTAAATAAGAAAATAACATTCTTAATTTAAAACAATGTATTTTAAAATGTATTTATTTTATTTCTGCTGAGATACAACTTATAGATCCTGACCGATTTATCAGTGAGCTGATAATACTGATGGGCCAATATTATCGGCTGATGTTAGGTATTTGCTGATCTGTTGGTATCAGTATTTAAAATGTAAAGACAAGATGAGAGTAAAAACCCTTCAAACATCTTATGAAATCCAATGTTGGCCGATATATTGGAATATTGGATTTTTAAATAATTACTACTGATATTGGTCTTAAAAATTGCTTGGCAATCACTGGATTGTGTTTTTCACACCAAATGAAAATAAAGACAGATGCCAACAGGTGATTTGGAGGAAAACACACTAATGAAAGCTTAAACACCCAAATGACCCATGAGAAAATCAGCAGCCTGATACGATACAGAGAAAAGCTAAACAATAAAGGAAAGAAGTGGTATTAGGCGAGGTTAATGCATATGAACGCATTTTTAGTAGCTAGTGATGCTCAAGTTCCCCAGCAAAACCTTTTGTTGTAAGCACTTAGACCTTAAACAAGTTAAGAATTATAAACAGTTTCAAGATTGCATTCATGCATGTGGGACTCAGGCACTCTTAGCCACTGAGCCATGGATCTGTGATACTTGCAGACAAACATTTTTACATCTCTTGCCCTGTAAAGACACTTTGTCTATAGTTTATTTTACTTAATATGTAATAGTATACTGTAATATTTTTGTCTTTTTCAATTTTGTATTTCAGTTTATATCTTATGGCACTGCATACAGATTTATAAAATATGTTTTACATGGTATTTAATATTGGACTGTAATAATATCCTGACTTGTGCCTTGCAGTTGCACTAAACTGTGCAGTGAATCTTAAAAATCAATGTCAATCAGATGCAAAGTATTTTTATGGCATTTATTAGGACACAATGTTTCATTACAACATTTCGTGTCCTGGTGCAGCAGCAGGTATAGGAGCATCTAGTGCTCTCTGTTGATACAGATCAGAGGGAGCCACAAAGACTTCTGTGTGTCTAAGGTATAAGGATGGCATCCAATCACGATCACACTGGTTTGCCTAAAACAAAAGCACATAGGTGTTGTTTGAATTAGCAATGTTGCAGCAGCCCCGCAGATTGTAACCCTGTAACATACATCATGTTAGATTATGTCTGAAGTGTAACGATAGCACCCGGTCATATTCACCTTGTCACATTTTCTTTGATTACTATACTATACTGCCATTTAGCTATAGTCAAGATAACTGCCACATCTAAGTTGTGTAACCACGTGAGATAACATCAGTTAAATGCGTTATAGTCATAACTTATTAGTATGACAATGCCCTGATCACAACACATTGTTGAAGGTGATGTTTTTCCTTCATCCGACTGCTACCAAAGCCATGCATTCTTGGCTCCATGATCTCATTCATGATCTTCTAATTTCCACAATTTAACTTTCAAACCCAAAAGCATCCTTTATCTCCGTATATTCCATTAATACCTCTGACTTGCGTGAACAACAATCCCATAATGGTTTGTGCTGGTGACATCACAATCTGAAGCTTTATATCAGTCGGGCTCTAATGACTTACTACTCCACTGCCATCCTTTAAACCAGTGTGCTTGCTCAGTCAGCCTTTCCTGGATGTTAAAGGGTTTCTTTGAAACGGCAAACCTCTTCAGTTCTAGTCTACCTTGGAGATGTTATTTTTACAGCTCTGTAATTGAAGCTGTTTTTAAGCCCTGTCTGTACATATTGATGTGGGTCTATTGTGCAAAGCCCATTTCACCAAAGTGAAGAGTTGGTTTTAACGCTTTTAAACCACATGGCTGATGTAAACAGCAAGGTGTCATGGATAAGTGTACTGTGAATAATGTCATTAATTAGCACAGATGGCAATGCAAAAAAATAGTGTGGGAAGATTTTATAAAAAGGGTATATGAGGCACATAATAAGCCAACTTGCAAACAGATGTAGCTGCATCTTTACATCATGAAAGCGCTAAGTAGTTTCCAAGGATATATGGTATTTGTTTAAGTGAAGGTACATTTGCTAATGTCAGGTTGACTGGACCTTCAGGGTGAATTTGCAGCCTGACGCCTGTTCTGTTTTAATTTACAAAGTAAAAGTTTCTTATCATGTAGCTTACAGCCAAAAAAACAAGAATGATTTGATACGAATTAATGTGTCAGGAAACATGACTGCAAATCAATACTATTCTGCTCTGTGTGCTATCATGTTAGCCATGATAATTCAGTGCTATATTGGTAGCTTAGTGTTTGTCAGCTTCCTGGACCACAGGAGATGCATGAATGCAGCTTTGGTCAGTTTTGATCACCAACATTAACTTGAGCTTGAGTCCTGCCTCACAGTTGACACAGTTCAGTTCAGATGTGCCTCTTCCTCAGAGTGCGTGGGTGTTTAGGGCTGTAGGTGTTTGGTAATGCGATATGTACTTTCTGAGAGTGAGGAAGTCTGAATAAGTTTTGACTCTTTGGGGAGAAATATATATGCAGATGTGCTCTCTCTCTCTCTCTCTCTCTCTCTCTCTCTCTCTCTCTCTCTCTCTCTCTGTGTGTACTTGTTTGAACATCTTTGTGAAGACTGATGATTGGCAGGCCACTGGGGACCAAGTGCCAGTCCTGAGAATTTGAAGGCATTTTTGAGGCTCAAAGTGTGGTTTTAGGGTTAGGCATTCATTTGTGATGGTAAGGATTAGGGCTAGGAAAAGCATTATATCAATGAAAACGAGTGAAAAAAAGTGTGTGTATGTGTATGTTTTAAAGAAAAAAGAGGAAAAAAGTGAGAGGGAACAGGAGCAGGCGTTCCTCAGTTGGAGGTGCCATTATGCAGATAGGAATTAGATTTACATTGCTGCAGCATCTGCACTCACACCCACAATCTGTGCTCTCTTTCTCTCTCTCAGAAGTATACACACAAACGCACACGTTAATTTCCTTCCCGTTGTGTGCTGGCAAAAGTGGCAACATATTCATAACTAACCTAGTGACATGCATTCCTCTTTTAGAAAAACACCGACACAAATACACACACTAATGAATGCAGAGTGATTTCTCCTATGCTTATCTCTTTCTCAAGACTTTGCAAGAAAATAACAGACTTGTTCTTTTTCCTTTTTCTACTACTACTACTTCTTCTTTTGGCTGCTCCCTATACCATATCATCTTACCCTGTCCCTAGCATCCTTCTCTGTCAGATCAGCCCTACACGTATGCTTAAATCTTCTCTGTGGTCTTCCTCTTTTCCTCCTGGAGCCTGGCAGCTCCGTCTTCAACATTCACTGTCCAGTCTGTCCACTATCCCTCCTCTGCACATGTCCAAAGCCTTACAGAGTAGAAAAGTAGAAAAGCCTTGCAGAGTAGAAAAGGTCTATATAAGAACTAGTTATATTTACCATTTAGGTATTTAAACTTGTCCACCTTCACTGCTTCTTCTCGTTGCAGCTTCACTGCTACACCAGTCTCCCCCTCTTCACACACATGTATTCTATCTTGTTTTTATTGACTTTCACTTCTCTTCTCTCCAGTGCATTCCTCCACCTCTCCAGACTCTCTTCCACCTGCTCCCTGTTCTCATTATAGATCACAATGCCATCTGCAAACATTATAGTCCAAGGAGACTCCTGCCTGACCTCATCTGTCAACCTTTCTATCACCACTGCAAACAAGAAGGGGCTCAGAGGCGATCCCTGATGTAATCCCACCAGCACCCTGAACCCATCTGTCACTCTTACCGCACACCTCACCACCCTCACAGGCTTCTCTGCCATCGCTGACTTCCTCATGCAGCACCACACTTCCTCTCTTGGCACCCTATCATATGCTTTCTCTAGATCCACAAAGACCCATCACGACTTCTTCTGACCTTCTGTGCTTTTCTCCATCAATGCTCTCAAAGCAAACATCACATCTGTAAAGCTCTTTCTTGGCGCCTCTCTTCAACAAATAACAGAGAACGATGGTTTTTTCATAAAGACACATCTATACTCTTACTCATGACTGGGTGTGTTTGTTTCTGCTTGAGAGTGTGTGAAGCGTGTGTGTGTGTGTGTGTGTGTGTGTGTGTGTATTTTCACCTAGTCTCAGTATTTCTCCACGGGGTGCTATTGGACCTGTTTGACTCTGTGAATGATGCCTCTGCAATATTGTGAAACGTATGACTGGTGTGTGAGTGTGTGTATGTGTATGAGTGAGTGAGCGAGTGTCTGGGGTCCGGTCAAGAGGCCTGCGGGGTACTGATTAATTTAGCAGGCTATTGGTGATAACAGACTGCCTTGAGGTATGACTCTCTGGGTATAGTGCATACACACACAAACTGCACAAAGATTCATACACACTGTGCCGAAGCTGATGAAAGGCGCTAATACATAAACAAAAACTCATTGCAGTCAGAGACGGCAGCAGGCATGTGATAGAAAGAGAATGAGGGAAACCTTTAAAGAAACGGACACACGCACATGCTATCTGGAGGGCAGTTCACCGTCTGTGTGCGTACGTGCTGCTTTACTGAAAGAGATATGTTAAAGAACAAAAAGTAAAGGAGAAACAGAGGGGGAAAAAAAGAGTGAGGGAAATGTGTCAAGTTGAGCCCTTATCAGGTTTCTGCTGCTACAGCAGGTTTTTGGCAGATAGCGAGGTTTAAGTGTGCATTTATCTGCGAGTGTGCATGCGAATCTGTAGTGCAGCCACAGCTAACATATTTCATTACACTTGCAGTTTCCTATTAGCCGCCATCCTGCCTCTGCCATGAAAAGTAAACACTATCTGTTTGAGTATTACTGTGTGCCACTTCGGTAGTGACTACATATCAAAGTGTATATGAAATGCATTCATTTAGTGTACATATGTTTGTGTTCATTGCGGAGGTAAATACCTAATTACACGAAGTTATTTCGCCTTTGGTTTAAATGTTAAATGTTATCCCCACCTATTTTATATACTAAATTTAATGTTAATTTTCCCACAATTTTAAAATGTAAAAACTGATAGACTAGTAAATCCTGCACATAACTCAAATGTTGTTTAAATTCTCTGCAGACGGTGTGCGCAGAAGAAATCTGCCTCGTTCCAGGACACTGACAGCACTTAGCACTACTGACAGACACAGTGTGGTTATTTTATGATGCATTCAGGTTCTTCAGATGTCACTCCAAAAAAATGGACTTGCCAAGTTGTTTCAGGCAGTTGAAAAAATAAATGTGTGTGTGTGTGTGTGTGTGTGTGTGTGTGTGTGTGTGTGTGTGTGTGTGTGTGTATTCGTGTGTGGATG